>VURO01050512.1:6175-47168 GCA_015108175.1 Pelvicachromis taeniatus | reverse complement strand
GTGGAAACTGCTGCCAATTGCAACGGCGACTGACAGCGTTTGTTGTAAAGAGCTCAATTTTATGGCAGCAGCTATCCACGGTATCGCATAACAACATGATAAAAACGTTAATATAATTCTAATTTTTCTTATACAGTGAAATTAGATCCTCCATGCCTCACAGTGCACCAAAGCTTTGAAGCCGTATGTCTTAATCCTTCTTTGGGCAGCCCTCGTTAGCCTCCACGACCGCTATCATGCTGGTACTTTTGTGTTTTTACCAGTTAAGACAAAAAGCATAAATGAGTAGTCTGTAGTCTTATAGTAATAAGATCTTACAGGTATGCTTCATATCGACAGTTTACCTGGTTGATGCATGTATGGCTGGCTGGCTAGCGTACGTAGTCATCCAACAAAATGAGGACAGCCTATCCAGAACCAAGTGGCATATATGCAGGATTTCAAGCTGCAGCTACTGATCATGTAGAGGTAGATGAGGCGTGGAGAGATTTTAATGACATAGTTTACATTCTTACTGTCTTGTTCTAATCTACTACGTAGCTAATACTTCTGACAACTTATATACGTCATCGTCCCAGAATGCATTGTGTGCGCAAAAACATGGCAGCGCCCATGGAACCAAAACCGTTTTAAAAAACAAAGTTTTAATGAATAACGAAAACATTGTAGTTATTTTGAAGTATGTTTTTATGTAGTGGAGATCATTTGTAACATATTTAGAGTAACTTGTCATAATAATGTCATATATGGTCCATCACTATATATGATAGAGATGGAAGAGACTAGCACTAACGTATTTAATGACAATGAGTTGCTATATGACTACACAAAGCTGTTTTTACTTACGACAGGTCAGTTCCTTGACCTGCTGTTGCAGGGTGATGGAGGCGTTATAGGTGCGGAAAACTTTGGCTGTAAGTCCATCCATCAGCTCCTGTAAGTGCTTATTTAGAATAGATGTCTGCAGGAAACACAGAAAAGAAGAGGGAACAACAGTTAAGGAGGGCAGGTGAATCAGAATTATACAAAGTAGAAATGTAAACAGTTAAAATGAAGGCAGGTATGCCCGTGTGTTTCTCACATTCAGTCTGTCAAAGAGGTCGTCTTCAGGCTGTTTGTTTTCCAGGAACAACTGGAGGTTTTTAAAGACCTGACAGGAAATAAGAACGATTATTTAGACAGCCTGAAATCCCTTACTTACATTTAACTCTTAAAACTGTGCTCATGGATGCACTGACACATTGCTACCAGCAGAGGGTGTCGGCTTATTTGTATACAGGATGACAAGTGCAGGTGGTTTATGGACTGCAGGTTAGTGTGCTTTGTGTAAGTGCTTTTTAACTGGTATTTCAGAGGAAGTGGAGCCAAATAGACAGGACCCAGGCATGCTGAAGAATTTGCAATTAAAAACGAAACACTCTGTGTGTGTGTGTGTGTGGTTTGTACACTCTGTTAATAGCAGGAAACAGACCACCCTGTGAGGCAGAGCTGACGGAAAACTATTACTTTTTGATCACCTGCCTGTGCAAACATCCTCCATAGATTAGAACATTTTGATCTCATTTACACTAAATTCCATATCTGTCACTACACAACCAATCACAGTACTGTGCCTTAACATATCTGCCACAGCACCTATTTCTTCCCTCATTATCTCCTCCCCTTCTCGTTTCCTTCCTTACCCTCTTCTCCACAGGTATTTTGTTGTAGTAGCGGATGGAGTCTTTTCCTAAAAAGTCAAACTCCACGACGTACTCCTGGTCATCCAGCTTGGCGTACAGTTTGATGTGTTCCACTCGTAGCGAGCAGCAGCCGACAGTGTCCGCTGTCTCGCCTTCCTCCTTTTCGTTACCTGCCCTCAGAGCCAGCTACAAGGAAAGCACCAAACATCACAAACATAAGCAAAAACTTCAGAGCAGAACATTTGGTCAGGATTTCTGTCGGCCCTGTGATGAACTGGTGAGCTGTTCGGCATGTAACTAGGTCCAATGACAGTTGGGATAAACTCCATGTCACCCATGTGACTCTGAACAGCATGACTGGTTAAGAAAATGAATGAAGCAGATTTGTTTGGGGTTTAGTTTACCAGTGGAACTAAAGAAGGACCTATGGTTCGTGTAAATTAACAGTAAATTTCATTAGCTGGGAATTAGTAGGAATGAAAGGATACCACATTGTTTGATGGGAATTAACATTGTCAGCCTACAGAGGGCTTAATTTAAAGACATCCAAAAAAAAACAAAAAGATGCTGGTATTCTATCAACGGTGCCATGCAGGGAGCAGAGCCCAGCTCACCCTGCGTTGTGCACAAAGGAGCAGATATTGGTCCTACTGATGGGTTAAGGACCTTCTACGGTCGGCAAACCTTCTGGTAATGACACATATTAATGTGCCATCCTGGAGGAGTCGGACTACCTGTGACATCTCTGTAGGGTGCAGCCTCGTGGTAGCTTCATGCTACCAGTAGTGACACTGACCCTAGCCAAAGGGAGAGGGACTGGAGGTTAATCCGTCTAAGATAAGATTTAATTGCTGGGATTTTTATAGATGGAGATGATATGATGTATGATAGGGAGCTAGCTAAAGCAGCAATGTTGAAAAAAAGGAAAAGTAGATTGAAGCCGGAATGAAATTCATTCTAATTTGTTGGGATTTATATCTCAAGTACTGACATCAAGTCTGCCTCTGCACGTGGGCCCATGGCTCTGGATGTCTGGAGTGAGAGATGAGACGAGGAGTCAGCAATGGCATTATGGTGACCTGGAATATGTTTAGCTCTGAATAGGAACTGGTGAGTGACTGACATTTGTGGAAGACAACACATTAAGAAGAATGTAGTGGTTGGAGGCATGTAGGGAATGTATGAGGTGTGAAAAGTTAGCTGGATTACCTCCAGGAGTTCACGTGACGTGAACTTTACACCAATTTCCCTTTTCAGCCTACTACTTCTACTAGTTCTACATCTACTACTGTACATTCTTGTCATTAATCTATTTTATCACTTGTTGCGGTCACCATAGTTTTAGTGTATTCTTACTTACCTTGTCTATGAAATACAGCGCCACAGCTCTCTGTCTGATCCTCATCTCTTTTGACTTCCAGTCCTCTCTGTACTGAGCACGGATGCGATCCACACACTTCTTTAAACGGCGGGCAGTTTCATATTTCTGCCAGTCCTTCTCACCCTGCACACAAACACACACGTATGTCCCATCAATGGGAAAATAGTAGGGAAAAAAAGGCTACTGGTGGCTAAAGGCGGCGGGAGTGCGGGTACCTTGATCCTGGAGCTCGGGTTTAACATGATGTACTTGATGGAGCCCTGGATGTTCTCTGTCCAAGATGCTAACCAGGTCACTTTGTTGTCATGTCGAACCTCTTTCCATTTTGTCCCTGGGGGAGGTTTGGGGTGCTTGGAGTCCCTACAGATAAAGAACCAGAGTTACCAAACAGGTGCAAAACACGCTGGCACGTTTCACCTGATCTATGTTTGGAGCTTTTCTCACAGTGAAGCCTTGTGCTGATTTAAAAGCTTTCCTCAGAGGTACCAAATATTAAATAACTGATCTTTTTCTGCAGTGTAAACACCACAGCTATGAGACAATAGTGTAAAGAGAACCGTTAGAGTACAAAAAAATCCCACCTTCCAGTATGCGGGGGTGAACATGTCCTCCCTGGCTTGTGTCATTGTTTGCACAGATACAGTTTACACTGACAGGAAGACCACCTTTGACACGGTGCCAGATGTGCATGTGTGTGTCAGTGATACGTCTGCCATACTGTATATGCGGCAAGCAGCACGTACAATCTTTTACCCAGTGTTTTTCTTTGATGGCAAGTCACCGCTACAAATTAGTTTTCCCATAAACTCTCACACACATCCCTCCTCCAAAGCAAAAACAACATCATTTCCACAGTCTGTAAATAAACACGGCAATCACAAAATCAAAAGACAGAAGCACAGATGAACAGAAAACAAGCCGATCAGTGTGGGGTTACAAACACTTCATCAACACTGAAAGCCTCATCACTTACTGCTTTTTATATTCTTCCCACATGCACACATCTTCTTATCTAATCCCTGTAACAACAACAGCCTCATCATCTTTCATATGTCCTCACCTGAAATGGCTTTACAGGGCCACCTTGTGGTAAATCTCGTAAGTAAACACAAAAACAACATCGACTTGTCTACAGATTTTATATTTCTGCTATGCTTTGCCTCTGAAACAGGAACCGTTAAAGATCACAGCAGCTGAGGTGGTGATAACGGTGACAAAAAGATTTCCTACTTGCTACAGTTAATAATGATGTCTTCAGGTCTGATGCGCCGCTTCAGCATGCCCATCTTTGGATGGTCCCCCCGTCCTCGGAAAAGGCCCGGCGGCTCAATGCGGAAATTTCCAATCCTCTCCTTGTGGTTGTCCATAATGCAGAAACCATACTCCTGAAGAAGCCGCTCATTTTCCTCTTTTATTTTCTATAAGATGTATGAAAATATATTGAGAGAGCCCAGAGTTCTCAAGGTTGGAAGAGTGCACGTAACTGCAGCAGGCATACCTGTTTCTCCTCTTTAGACATCTGTTTCCGAGCTTCTGACTGGGCCTTGAAGTACTCGCTCATCTCACTGAAGTCACATTTATTCAGGTCAGTAATCATAGACTTCTCTTCTGATGTCATTTCCTAAAATAAAACAGAAGACATGTGAAGCCCCATTTAAATACACTGGAACTTCACACTCTCTGCAGAGGCACGTCCCTCACCTTCCTCCAGTCTTTAAAGAAGTTCTTCCTAAAGATGTCCTTCGTGGTGTACTCGTGATCCAACATTTTGGCAAAAAATGTTGCAACCTCTTCAGCAGGAGCATTCAGCTTCATAGGCTTACCTACAAATACAGTAAATTACATTATTTTCATTTTAAAAAATAAGTACACAAAATAAGTTTTTTTTTTAATACAAACTGACTCACCATCATAGTAAAATTTAACTTTGTCTGGCAAGGGTTCGTATGGTGGTGCAAAGACTGGACCTTTATGTTCCAGGAAGCGCCATTTGGAGCCGTCGGTATATCTTTCCTCCTCCCACCTAATCATCACAAACAACAACACAACCCGTGAGAGAGAAAAAACTGCACTTTATCTACATAACTGGTTTGTAATTTCCTGAGGAAAACATCAATTTGTGTCTCTAATTAACTCACCATTTCCACTTCTCTTCTTCTTTTTTCACTTTCTTCCCGTCTGCCCCTTTTTTGTCTTTTACCTTCTTTTTGTGCTTGATACCCTAAAAAAAATGGATTCAACTAAATAAATCTACAAGGAGATAGCAGACGCCCCAACCTGGAAAACGTTTTCTTTTTTTTCATTACAGTGTATAAAAATGTAATGAACCTCATCTTCCCCGTCTTCTTCGTACTCGTGTTTCCTCTTTTTGGCCTTTTTGTCGTGTTCCACCTTGACTTTTTTGGGCTTGTATTCATATCTGTAGAAAATGATACCGCTACATGAATAACCAAAGCTGAACTGCAACTACGAGAGTTTTGGATTCATGTGAATGACACCTACTCTTCATCATCGTACTGTTGTCTGGAGCTCTTGTTGTGCTGGGGTGAGTGGTAGAAGCCGTTGTCTTCCTCGGGTTCGCTCTTAATGGCAGCGGGGCTCCTGTCTCTAATTGACACATCAAAGACATTGGACGGCATTTTAGTAAATGACAATAAAACAATGACTGATCTTTACTGTAATTATTTCAAAAGCAAGAAATGGCCGAGCAAAGGTGATTCATGAGTATTTTACTGCATGATGACTGCAAAAATCTTGAGCCATCCCTCATTTCTTGTTATTTTGCTAGAAAGAAGGGAAATGGGTGCAATGATGGATTGAAATATATGCAGACACAAATGAAACTGCAGACTACAAGGCAAAAACAGAGTTTGTGCAATTCTAACATGTTTGAAAGTCAATATTTGGTATGACCACATTTATAAAATCTCTTAAGTTTTCTTGCAATTTCTTTACATTTTCAGGAAAAGGTTTCCAGGTTTCTAGAAGTGCATTCAAAGCGCTTCTTTGGACATTGGCCAATCCATGACTGACAAGTGTTTCTCTCTGTGTTTTCCATCCAGGTGTGCTTTTACTGCATTGGGAGTGTGTTTTGGAATTAATGGCATGCTGAAAAATGAAGAGGTTCCCAGACACTTTTCAGATGATATTCCAGGTTAAATCAAAATCTGATGGCACTTTACTGTGTTCATAATGTGATCAGCTTTTGGCAAAGGTCCTCGAAACCACTAGATGAAAAGCCTTTTAGGTCTGTCACTTCATCTATGGTCTTCCACTTAAAAAAAACACTACACGCCATGCTGAAATATGCCAAGATTTTGACTAACAGCTCTTTGAGGATCACCTTGCTGTTGCAAAAATACAATTATATGACAGCATAGATGTTGATTCAGCTAAAGAAATGGGAACAAATGTTTTGCTTTTGTAAATTTTGCGAGTAACAAAGTGCCTAATGACACAATTTAAAACATTGCTTAACTGTTGGTTACATATTGCCATAACATACATACGGTCCAGTGAGATAGGTGCCATTTCTATCCTTAAATGATTCATAGATCAGTGTTAAGTGTCTTACCAAACAAAAAAAAAACATTCCTCTGAAAATGGTCAGATATAAGGCCTGGACTAAGAAATAAGTTTTTTTTTTTGTAAAAAACAGTCAATGTTCAAAGTAAAACTTCAAACTTGAAATCATGGAAAACTAGTGTTGAAGCCCATTTTACCACTGCAAGTAAAAAATAAAGAAATAAAGTGTGGTTGAGGACTTCTGCAGAGTCTGTAGTTTTAACAAAGTGATCATGTTTACCTTACATATCCATTTTCCTTCTCCCTTTTAGGCTTCTCTAAATGAGATGACTGAACCTGAGAGAAACAGGAAAATATACAAAACCATGTTCAAATGTATGCCACACCTTTGCCAACTTTAAAACAAATTTGAAACATTAGCATATAGTCAGAGTTAACAGAAAACCAGAAGGGCTCTGAGTGCTTGTTAGTGTTTGTTTCTAATGAGGCCAATCTGTCTGGATGAAACATAAAAAAAAAACAGGACCAAAAATAATTACAATCTTTACTCCAAACACATATAAAGCCTTTCATTTAAAGGCATACCAACATCCCGTAAACAAACCTTCTCTTCTCTCCTCTTCTCTTTGTCCCTGTCTTTGTGTTTTTCTCTGTGTTTGTCTGAGCTGCCGTCGCTGTGCTTCAGTCTCTCTTTGTCTCTGTGTTTCTTCTCAGAGTGCTCCTTATGCTCACTAGAACACAGAAGACACAAAAGGCAGAGATCAAGCGTAAGAGGTCAGACGAGGTCCGGATGTGCAGACACAGAAGATGCCATCACAACAACAACAACAAAAACAACCACCGGCAACGTACGCTTCATCGTTTTTATCACACAAAGGCAGAGACACGGGCTGTCAACAATAAGAGACAAAGTACTGACAGCTGTAATCCTACTTGTAGCAGACAAAAAGAAACCATAACAAATCCACAGTGGTTACAAGATTGAAAGATTTCATTAAGAAACTTAATTTGAGGTTGCTTTATTTATTTCAGTTAAGAGTGCATACGGCAAGATTGAATACATACCATTACAAAGACTTAACTCTGAAAACTGACTATTTTAAGAGAGTAACGGGACGACCAAACATAAAGGCAGGTGTGAATGATGTTCAGCAGATCACTTAACAACTGAGATGAAGAAACAGACACCTTACCTGTTGCTGTGCTTGAATTTCTCTCGCTCCTTGTCTTTTTTGTGATCTTTGTGTCTGTGTTCCTTGTCTTTGTGCTTGTCTTTATGTTTGTGTGTGTCTATAGTACAAGGGAGAAATCAACTTGTTGACAAGCATTTAAAGATATCCGAACAAAACAAACTCTTTAAATGATTCTTTGACAATTAGCTGTTTACAATTTGCATGATTATTGAAGATGTGTCGCTTCCAAGGCAACATTCACTCACCAGCACTTTGTTAGGTACGCCTATTCAATTGCTTGTTAATGCAAATATCCAATCAGCCAATCACATGAAAGTATTTATTATGCATTTAGGCAGCATCAAAAAGATGAGGAAAGGTGAAGTGATTTTTAATGTGGTGTGGCTGATGGTGCCAGATGTCCCACGCATTTCGGAAACTGCTGATCTACTGAGATTTTCCCACACAACCATCTCTAAGTTTACAGAGAATGGCCCCCCCAAAAATTACCAGAGAGCGGCAGTTATCTGGGAGAAATTGTCTTGTTGATGCTACAGATTAGAGGAGAATGGCCAAAGTGTGTTTAGGAAAGCAACAGTAAATCAAATAACCGCTTGTTACAACCAAAAGAGCATCAGAAGAGCATCTGTCAGCAGCAGAAGACCACACTGGGTGCCACTCCTGTCAGCTAAGAACAGGAAACTGAGGCTAAAATTTGCACAGGCTCACTCAAAAGAGCACACTATGGGATGCGTGGTTGGATGGATATGCAACTTACAAATCTCCAGCAACTCTGATGCCATCATATCAACATGGACCAAACTCTATGAGGAATGTTTCCAGCACCTCGTTGAATCTATACCACGAGAAATTAAGGTAGCCCTGAAGGCAGGGCCCAGCCTGGTATTAGCAATGTGTACCTAATAAAGTGGCAGGTGAGTGTACATGCCTTGGTAAAGCTGCAACAAATCTAGTGAGAAGTGACATTTTAGAGACGAACTGTGCAACAAATGTCCGTTCCCTTACTCCTGGTTCCAAATCTCACAGAAACACAATGAAGCCACCCATCAGTGCACTTCTAACTTAGTCAGCAAACATGCAGACACACAAGACAAAAATCTCTTAATGCAAGCAGAGATAATTGCTATGAGACAATAAGAGACACAAATCTCCAAAAGAACAACTTGGTTGGCGGGTAAGTATGTTTCATACCCACCCACCAAAACATCATTCCTCCACGGGTATTTTCCACATAGATCCATTTTGTTTTCATACACTCCTGCTGCCAGCCAAACGACTAGTCCATAATGATTCTGCATGTTCTCCTAATATTAAAATGTTTCCTGCTGAGTAAAATTCCCCCTAAGGTAGACCTGAAACGGCCTGATCATCACCTTGTGACTCTCTGTTGTCATGGCAGTTTAATAACAGCATAATCAGCTTTTGTAATACATACCACATTTTAATAAGAAACTAATTTCCCTCAGACGGCTTTGCTTTGCATCAAATAAAGCCTCTAAACAAAAAGGGTGCTCCCAACTTATGTGTCATTTAAGTATAATTTGTGCCAAAAAATAAATAAATATGGATGTTTTTAATAATGCCGTGCAACTTTTTTTCTGTGCGCGTGAGAGGGCTTGAAGTTTTGTGTGAGTATTCCTCGTTAACAGTGCAGATAAAAATCTCTTAAGCAAGGATGGAGGCAGAGCACAGGTGGTGGTGAGATAGGGGCAGTGAGAGGCGATAAGCCCCCAGCTCTCGCCTCCATATCACGGCAGACAGTTGGCTCTGTGCTCGGCGCCCTGCCTGCTTCATACAGAAAAAGAAAATGGCGCAGAGACTAAGTCCTCAGCCCCAATTCGGCCACTTTCGGCTCCAAAATTCGTTGCGATTGCACGCACGTATCGCCAGTCTAAAGCATGCAAAATTTACACGACGCCAGGCCCTTTCGGAATATCTCGTCAGATTAAAAAACCGAGGCTTGCAAGTGTGCATTTCAGACCCTCTTTTTGAACAATAGCCGCAAGAGAGTGGAGGAGAAGGGACTTAGTCTCTGGGACGCCATTTCTGTCCTTTAAAAAAAAACTAACAGTAGACGGGTTCCAGCTGGAAATCAAGAGTCAGAATGAACAAGAAAATCCTCATTAGAGGACCTACCGCTTCCTTTAGATCCGGAATTGACCTGAAAATTGTGAAAAAAATGTTTTTAATATTTCAATTTTAAAAACGCCGGTAAGCTCGCTTATTCAAGTTTCAATAGGAATATACACGGAGCCTAGGAATGTGCGTATTTCTGCATAACAAAGAGTCGAGAGAGCACAAAAATGTAAAAGTTTTCCCCTAAAATAAACAGAGAAGCCTGACTTGCGGCGACAGCTAACATTAATTTGCGCTCATTTCATATCCTGACGGTTAATACTTGCGTTATGTCTGTTATTGCTGAGAGAATTGATCCCAAAACTGTACAGAAGACACTAATTATCGGTCAAAAGCTACCTGGGAGTCTCCACGTCCATGATCTCCGCTCATGGCCAAGTTGTTTTTGTTTGTTACGCAGGTAAAGTTAAGAGTAAACAGCTGTTAAAGATGCAGCCGCACAGGATGCGAGGCTCGGGGAACCCTCACTGACAGCCTGGAATGGAGTCCCGATGTTTATCGACTGCGCATGCTCAACCCAACCTGGAAGAAGGCTGTGCGCGTTCCTTACCTGAACCGCTATCATAACACCATCTTTACCGGGTTGGTGAGGGCACTGGACGTAACAGACTCGAAAATAGGAAAATGTGAAGGAGCGCATAGATTTTGAACTTTTAGCTGTTTCATAGGCTTTTTAAAGCTTTTCCTGTTGGGCTTAAATTCTTGAAAAATGTGTGTAAAATTACGGAAAAAGTTCTATTAGCTCAGTGTGAACATCTGTTATTGATTTACGAATATAGTTTTTTTTTTTTTTAAATAAGAACCTACTGTAACCCCCCCCGAAATTTCTGTAGTACATATTGGAAAAAATATGTATATTGTTATTTGTTTATTGCTCGGGCTGTACGTTTGACACCTACGTGCTACACCCAAGTAATAGATAAACAATTACAAAACGGACCAACTCTACTACAGAAATTGGTTTTCTATGTAAATTAACAAAAGCTTTATACTTTATAATTATAGGCCAGTCTGGGCAATGAACTGTAATATGACATTATTTATCATGTAGTTTCACTGGTCTGGCCCGCTTAAGTCTGACATTCCTGTTTAAAGCAAACTATAGAGTGAATTTAGGGCAACACACAAATCAAATGACTCGTTTCCACAGAACAAAAGCGGTAGAAAATTTTATTTGTTTTACATTATACCGTCATGACAAGCTGCACCATCTATCTTCACATGATTAATCCAGCATTTCATATAAAAAGCACATTCACACAAACTGTATGCACACCTAACTACAATCTCACGTGGACACGACAATAGCATGATTCCTTTTTAAAACAATCTGTACACAGGTCTCTTCCTCTAGTAAAAATTTATAATCCTGCTCAGAGAAACCATGATCAAGTGATTCACAGCGGGGAAACAAAAACATTTACAGTACATTTCACAGGTAAACACAACTGTAGTTGTGCCTACTTAGACTTCCTTCTCTTAGCCTGCGTGGGGCTAGCTCCAGCTTCTGTCAAAGAAAAGACATGCATTTGTGTCAAGGAAATGCTAGCAGGCACAGCTTGGATATAGTGATTGATATTGTGTCTTTTTTAATTACCTTTTACAGCAGCATTGGTTGCAGGCCTGGCTGATCTCTTCCTAAGGCTGCTGTCTGCTACTGGCTCCTCCTCCACCTCTTTCTCAGCCCGGGAGCTGCGCCTGCTTGGCCCTTTGGGCTTCTCCACAGCAGTTCTGGGAGAACAAGATAGAAGAGGGGGAAAAAATGGACAAGAAAAGAAAAGGAGAACAACACAAGACAGTGTTACCAAACAGACAAAGGTGTGAGTTAACTCTGCTCTAGTCAGAGAAAGATATAATACCAATCAGGACTCTGCTGTTTTTCCTCGTCTACCACAGATACTGTCCATCTTCATCCCGACAGCATCCACTACGCTGACATGATCACTGCTTGTGTCTTTTCAGCACAAACGTGTTAAAATACATACCTTGAGACTAAGTTGATGGGCGCCTTTCTTTTCTTTGCCCATCTGTGATAGAAGTGGAAAAACAGCGGTAAACTATACACTGTGCTGAACAAAACATGGCTTCACTTCCCCCCACCATAACAGGACAATCCCCAGGAAAAGAAACATGGCCATAAAGGTCAGCGCGAGAGGTATAATTTGTTCTGTGAGAGGCTGCTCATTGTTCAACCTTTTGACATGCATTAATGTAATTATATTGTTGCATGCTTATCATACGTACCCATTGCTGAGGCCACTTGGCTCATTGATTTCACCATGTATTCCCCCGTGGCCAAGCAAATGAACTCCCTTTGTTTCAGTGAAGCTTGAAATGTCTAAGCATTTCTTCTTCAAAAGCATGAATCTTAAGATTAGGCCAGCTTTTTCAAAGATCAGCAGTAAGGGACACCTTAAAAACCCTAGCCCGTGACCCATTACACAGCAATTAACAAACCATAACAAAGAACATGATCTTACCCCTGTTCAGAACCGGTCGAGGCTTCTTCACCTGAACAAAAACAAAAACAGGAATTACTCACGTGCATTTTTAAATCCCAATGGCTTATATTTTATTTCAGCAAGAAGTATTTTAACGGCTCAAAAACAAGGATGACAACACTAACCTGTCTTCTCTGTGGCAGTAGGTTCCTGTGACTGTGGAGCTTCTTGTTGAATAGGTGCTGGGAGGTAAAATAATAAAACAGTTCAACTGACACATCTAAATAAATAACAAATTAAAATATGCACCACGAACTGTTCAAATAAACCCACATATGATATAGCAATGTAACTGTATATAGGGAGCTAAGCAATGGACTCTTCCCACTATGGGAATCAGTTGCCAGAATATTTGCACAGAGAAACTGTCTTGCTTTCGAGTAAGACAGAAACAATAAACGATACTTCATACACAAGCTAGCATTATACATATAAGTGGACCTAACTACATGACTGACATGCGGTGCATTAAGGTACTCATCAGCTTCAAAAATTAATGTAGCTCACGGCTGCACGTTTACCTGCTGTGGTCTGACTGGTTTCAGCAGCTGCTCCAGCTGGTGGGATGGAGGGCTCCATAGCTGTTGCAGGGTCAGACTGGCCTGGTGGAACTCCACTTGGGTTAGCAGCTGGAGAGGATGTGGTCTGGGGACCCTCCTGAACAGGTCCAGGTGTGGCAAGGGTTGGAACAATGGACGGTACTGGACTTTGTACAAGAGGAACCGTGGAGAGCACAGATGGAGAAGAAACACCAGTGGGAGTACCAACTACAGCCACAACAGGAGCTTGAGATGTTACAGCTTGCATTGGGGTTGAGACTGAAGCTGGTGCATGTGCTTGAGTCTGGCTTATAATCTGAGTAGGAGCAGTGACTTGACCAGGAACTGGGACTGAAGATGAAACTGCAGGCATAGCAAGGGTGTTTTGGGAAACAGCAGTAGTATGGGGAGCTTGTGCTTCAGTCTGAATGGCCGGACTAGCAGGAGGATGAAAGGCCTGTGGCGGCACAGCCCCTGTGTGTCCCTGTGCAGGCCTTTCCACAGGACTTTGCTGGGAGTCCGCTGTAACAGAAACAGCTACAGCAACCTGTGCAGGCTTACTTCTTAACTGGGCAGTTGGAGATGAAGAGATGGGACTTTTCCGGACGGTGTTAACAGCCCCAGGACTAGAGCAGGGAGGAGGAGAAGCCAGAGGTGGTTGAAAGGGAGAAGATGCTGAAGGGCTGGGATGAGGCTGTGGGACTGGGTGAGATTTCGGAGTAGAAGTGGCCTCACCGGGGCTTTCTGTTTTGTTAGCTGCTGGGTTACTTTGAAGAGCTAGGGGAGGTGCTGGGGCCGGTGATGACATACTAGTGGCAATCTGAAGCTGTCCAACTGCATTTCTAGTGGGCTGACTGCTGGTCATGTTAGTCCCTAAGGACTGGGTAGAGCTTGGAGCAGCAGAAAGTTGGATATTTGCATTCGACATTTGGATAGACCCCACCATGGTGACCGACTGAGATACCACTGTAGTATTGGGAGCCACAGATGAACTTGGGACCTGGAAAATTGGGTTGATAAATACAGGGGTGGTTGTGATGAACTGAGGAGGTCGGGATGCTGAGCTTTGCTGCCGGATGTCCTGAGGTCTAATGTTCCTGTGAGGGACAGCCATCATAGTGGAAACCATAGATGTGGGCGGCTGTGAAGCAGGGGCAGAAGTGATAGGGTTTGAGGCCACAAACACAGTGATCTGATTGGTGGAAATCGTGCTAGAAGAGGCAGGGATCTGTATGACTGAGTGAACACTTGTCACAGTTTTAGGACTAGGGCTTGGTTTAAGAGCCGAACCGATTGGGTTTACAGCAGAGCTAGAGTTCGAACTACTACTAACAGTGGATGCAGAACTAATCTGACTGGAAGCAATTGTACTGGGGTTTACACTTGTGGTGGCATTAGTGTTGGTACTGACTGTGTGTGTAGGTGTTGCATTTACATTTGAACTAGGAATGATACCAAGACTGGGAACTGGGTTTTGAATAAGGCTGGGCGTGGTATTGGAGTTCATGCTATTGGGATGGTGTGAACCAGGAACTGAAACAGGCAGTAAGTTAGGACTGCTGGTAGGGACAGGGACAGCAGGTTTGAGTTTAGCTTCACTTTCTGCAGTATTAGCAACAGACACTGCCACATCTGTGCCCTGAGAATTACTGTGAAGTGGTCTTTCTGGATCAAAAGCAGACTTAGGACTGTCCTTTCCCATCACATCCCTAACAGTACTACTCTGTATGGGTCTCAGGGACATGTTTGGAACACCTGTGTTATCCAGTAACTGGTTTAGGGAAGTCGGGGCTGCTCTGATAGCAGGTGAGACCTCGGACTCCTGTACAGGTGCTGAGTGTGTCAGCTGCCTATCAACAGTGCCAGTCTGCATTTCCAAGTCAGTTTTAGGCTGCTGAGGTGCAGGCAAACGAGGGCTAGTCATTCTGGGTGCTGATAACTCCCTTAAAGGCTGTGGCTGCGATATCTGTCGCTGCTCTGCTGTTATCATTCCCTGACTATCCCTTACTCCATCAGCAGGGTTACCTTGAATTCCATGGAGGTTGCTCTGGGTCTGCTGCACCTCTATGGAACCAGTCACTTGTGAAGCCATAGATACTGGACTTGGAGGTACTGAGGTAGGGCTTAGCATCATTGTTTGCCCCTGAGGACTGACCAACTGCTGCTGGTGTGGAGGGCCAGTGACAGCCATTTTTGCCCCTTTCTGTCTTCCTGGACTCGGGGTGGCTGACTTACGACTAGAGGCTGGGCTTGACCTCCTACTATTGCTGGGACTTGCCCTCTTTCCCTGCACTCCAGCTGGTTTGTCCTGTTTACCACCTGCCATCCCAGCACCAGAACCAGCAGAAAATACCTGCTGATTGTTGTTAGTGTTATTTCCACCTGCACTGCCATTGTTGTTTCCTGGTAAAGTTAGGCTAGGAGGCGCCTGTCCAATGGCTTTCAGAGTTGTTGGATTAAGACCTTGCTGATCAAACCCCCTGTTTAGGTTTGGCTGCCTGGGAGGCAGAGGAATGTTAATTTTGGGAGGAAAAAGCCCTGCAATAGAGGCATTTAGCCTCTCGGGTGAAAGGTTAATTTCTGAGGGTTCAGTACTGGGTGGACGATTGGTTGGAGTGAGGGGATGGTGGTATGGTCTGGGGCTGGCTCTGTTGGGGGTTTTAGGCCTTGAACTCTGTGATGTTGTGGGGACATTAGGGAAATGAAGCCCAGGCATGGGGCCTCCTTGTTGAGGTTGAGTGGCTAACTGCTGCTGAGGACTAGCTCCAGTATGCTGGGGCATTTGTGCTGGACCAGGGCCTTGCTTCATCATGTGAGTGTTAGAGGCCTGATTGCCTACAATCTGTTGAGTGCCATTTCCCGGTTGTCCCCCCATTTCTGGGCCCACAGGCCTGTCCTGCTTTGAGTGGGCACCTGAAGGGGCTTCTTCAGATCCAGTACCTTGGGGGGCCTGTCCTGCATCGGAATGGGACATTCTTCGTGCAGCCCCTGCAAGCTAAAAAGTAGAGACAAAAAACAAGGCAAATTGTTAAAATTACATCAAAACTTAAATGCTAAAAGCAAAGATGAGAATGTCAGCACTGTGTTAACGTATGTCAACATGGCCCTCACCTGTGGGTTCATCATCAGGGGCATTCCTCTGGCTTTGTCAGGTGACGGTGGTACCCCTCCAGGTCCTTGAAGGCTGATCATCACAGGCATGTTGCCTTGCTGTGAGACAGGATGTCTCTGCCCCTCAGTTTGATTGACCATTCCTCGAGGAGGGAGCTGTCCTCCTGGAGGGATGGGCATACGATTCTTCGCTTGCTCCTGCTGCATCTTTAGCATCATCATCATCTGCTGTTGTTGCTAGAAAGAAACATGAGGCTTACTGCCAAGTATGAACTGACATATTGTTATGCTAATACTAAGATTGTCAATCATGTACATGTCATTACCTGCTGTTGCAGGTGTGGCTGCTGTTGTGGTTGCTGTTGTAGCTGATGAGGGTGCATTTGGGGCTGGCCTTGACCTGTACTCTGCTGTCCTGTCATCCCCTGCTGCCCTTGTGCATTCTGGAGACCTTGTATCTGTTGCATGTGTTGCATCTGCTGCTGTTGCAACTGTTGCTGCTGTTGCTGTAACTGTTGTTGCTGTTGCTGTATTTGCTGTTGCATCTGCTGCTGCTGCATTTGTTGTTGTTGCATCTGCTGTTGTTGTATGTGCTGCATCTGCTGTTGTTGCTGCTGTGATGGTGGTTGTTGCTGTTGCATCTGCTGTTGTTGTTGCTGTGATGGTGGTTGTTGTTGTTGTTGCTGCTGCATAAATTGCATGGGTACTTGCTGCAATACTCTCTGGTCTCCAGGCTGCCCAGGAAAGCCTAAGTTAAAGCATAAATAAATAATTAATTAATAAATAAATATATTTTTTAAAGACGCCATGTATTAAAAAGGTTCCCGCAAATAAATAAATTTGGGGTATTTGCACTGGACCAAATGCAGCTTAAATGTGCACAAAATAACTAGAAATGTATGTTGCTATTTACCTGCAGGCCTGTTGGCAAATTCAGGGTGTTTCTGGCCTGTGTTGTCTAAGCCCATACCGTGTTCACCACCAAGATTTGGCAGTTCAGCATCTTCCATGCCAGCAGCGACTTCAAGACTACTAAGAAGAGAAAGAAATTGTTGAAGAATTAGACGATTAACCCATGAGTGATGAAAATAAATTGCATCCCATGGCAAAAACAAAACTGTTACAAGTACAAATTATTACCCAAGTCCCTCTACTTGCTGTTGACCTTCTCCCTCTTTGGGCTTCTTCTTGCGTGCTGGCTTCTTCTTTTTGGGTTTGGCTGGATTTCCCCCACCTGCTCCTTGTTTTCCTCCTGGTCCAAATTGGCTGGCTGAAATATCACTCTGCAGCAGATTGACCAGCAGTGGGCTAGTCAGTGTAACATCTTTGCTAACAGGAAAACCACCTGGCTGTCCACAAGGTCCTGCAATCTGCATCTGACCTGGAAACTGTGAGTTGAAATTCATGCCATGACCTGGAAAGTGTCCATTTCCCATCTGCATGTGCTGAGGGCCCCCCATAATGCCTTGCTGTTGCTGTGCCTGCATATCAGGAACCATTTGTTGTACTCCCAAATCTCCTGTCCCACTATTTGGATCCCCCATGGTATGTGGATGTTGCTGAGCTGCCTGTTGTTGTTGTTGCTGTTGTTGCATCATGGCTTGTTGTTGTTTCTGCTGCTGTTGTAACTGCTGCTGTTGCAACTGTTGTTGAATGAGAGGGTGCCCAGAAGGCAGTCTCATCTGTTGTCCATGCATGCCCATAGCTTGATTAGGATTTCCAGCAACAGGAACCTGCTGTGACTGTTGCTGGTTCATCTGCTGGTGCTGCTGTTGCTGCTGCTGTTGCAGCTGGTGTTGCAGCTGGTGTTGTTGCATTTGCTGCTGCTGAAGTTGAGCCATTTGCTGTTGTTGCTGTGGAGTCATCTGCTGTGGGCCAACCTGACCCTGGAACTGAGCCATGTTACCTGGTACATTTGGAGAAGGGCCACGCATCATCTGCCCAGGCATAACCCCAGCTGGCATCTTGCCCCCGAAAGCCTGCTTGTTGCCTTGCATCTGGTTGGCAACCATTTGTTCCATCATTGAGTTTTGTTGCTGCTGTTGTTGCTGCTGCTGCTGCTGCAGGAGCATGGCCTGGTGCCCTTGGCCTCCAACCATCTGACCCTGCCCATGCATCACCCCCTGGCCTTGCTGAGGCATCATCTGCTTGGGTGGGGTCATCCCTCCTCTCTGCCCTTGATTGATGGGCCTTGAGAGGACAGTCTGACCTGCACCCTGGCCTTGAACCATCTGGCTGGGGGAGGAGGACACAGGCTGGGCCTGATGCTGGAGGCCCATCATCTGGGTCTGGAGGCCAGGCTGTTGCTGGCCCATACTAGGCACAGAAGTTGTACCAGGCGCTGAACCTGCCATGCTACTTTGAACACCCATAACATTAGGTGGAGCATGGGGTGGTCCCTGCATTGAGTTTGGTGTAGAGACTGATGGTTGAGCTCCTAATGCAAAATGGGTTGGGGAGGGACATAAAGACAATAACTTAATTGATTTCATGTGAGGTAATCAGCTATTATGCCTTCTGATAACTGCACACAAAGCCATGCTTTGATTATAATGTGTCCAGAGACAAATTACTATTAGTCTCTATAAGTCACATACTATTATGTGAACAGTGTAGCTATTTTGTTTGTAATGAAGTTTATACAAAAACTTTGTATCTTTCATCAGAATTACTGGAAAAGTGAAACTTAAATTTTGGTGTGAATTCTCATCACTTTCTTTAAAGCATCAGTCACTTAGGCCTAGAGACTGCTCAGCTACACCTTGGCAACCACTGATTACTAGGGAAAAATGTGTATTCGCTGATGCCAACCACCTAGCAGGTAAAAAAATTTTTTTAATTTCAGCTGTTTAGCAGTTGCTGAGTTGCTACAGGCTTGCTGACAGGTCTCTGGGCCTGCTTGACAAAATAGAGCACAGAGTTAAGAGGGTGCTCTCATTCAAAGTGTCCTTTTAGTTTTACATAAAAAATTACGACACTTTGTGGCTTATGCAAAGCCTGACAATGTTTTGTTTTTAATTCACTGAAACAGCAGCACAATGTTTATCAGTCTTACACATGTTGCACTGACACTGTTTGACAAATACATTATCACCTGTATCAGAAACAGCACAGGTGAATCCATAGCAAAAACAATTTAAAATATATTAGTCTAATATTTTAATGCAAAACTTGAAAATTAAATATGACGAATTATGACTTGGTCTTAACAAGGGTAAACTGAATACATTGCCCTAAAAAAATAAATAAATAAATAAATAATTAGGCTACTTACTGATGCCATTTTTTAATGAACCCTTTCATTTTAGTACACATGGCGCTGTATGGCCCACTGGCCGCAATAAGTTTGTCAAAATCAAAGTTATGGCCTATAATGAATAACATTGCTATTTATTATACATTAAAAACTATTTTGAGCTGTTTTTCTGTGATCTAGCGAGGCTAAACAACAAACTCTGCAACTATATGCTCTAACAATACAAATGTATTTATTAAGTGTAAAAAAGTTTGATTGTCTTAACAGTTTAATTGCCAAAAGTAAATAAATAACTATATAAAAGATGCCCACTTTAATGTATTAGAAAGTAGATCATTGTGTTGACATAAATCCCACACATGTGCAGTGTTGTAGACATTTTACCTGTGTGAGCCATTGCTTGGCTGTTCTGTAGCTGCTGGCTGGGGCCTCCAACAGGGGTTCCTGGAGTGCTAGCACTCACCTGACCTTGAACAAAGTTTGGGGTTGGAAAGCCTATGGGACGCTTTGGCATACCTGTATATATAAAACATTTTGATATTTTAGACATCTTAGAACCAAATATGTAATGTTTTTGTGATAACCAAAGACTTCTTTTCTAATAGGCATTTAGTCTGACAATAAATAGTTACAAAGAGCATCTCACCTTGGTGAACTTGGGCCCCAGGCTGTCCATGCTGGGGCATTCCCATGAATGCCTGTTGCATATTACCCTGTTGACTGAGGGCTGCCCTTCCTGGTGAACCTACACCCTGGGGGAAGCCCTGTGGAGTTGTAGGTCTCTGAGCTATCATGGGTGGTGTCCCCGGTGAACCCTGCTGAAAAGGAGATGAGGACGAACCAGGGGATTTGGCAGTGAGGTTACCCTGTGGCCCAGTAGTTGGTGGTAGAGGTGGAGGGGGTCTTGGTGGCCCTGCAACACCAGCGGCAGGCTGTTGACCTTTAGGCTGGGGAGCAGCAAACTGGCCCATTCCAGCCTGTTGTTGTTGCTGTAATTGTCCCTGTCCCATGCCACCGAATACCTGCCCAGCCTGCTGACTGCCAACAGGGTAAGGGGGCGGAGGATGACTGGGGGTCTGAACTGTAGCAAGGGAAGGTGGGCGTTGAACCATCTGTGCTTGGGGTGGGGGCTTTCTCCAAGCAGGGCCTCCTTGGGCAGTGGGTGGTTGGAGGACACCAGGAGGCAACTGATTCCAGCCAGAGGGCGCAGCCATCTGGCCTGATGGGTTGAATGGAGGTCTAGGTCCAAGTTGGGAGAGCTGAACTTGTTGCTGAGCCTGTTGCTGCTGATGATGCGGATGTTGTAGCTGCTGCAGTGCAGCAGGATTGAGCGGTCTCCCAGCCTGTAGAGCCTGCATGTGATGCGCAGCTTGAGGAGGCATGGGGCCTGAGCCATGGGGACCAGCCTGTTGGTGCTGAAGCTGTTGCTGGACTGACATCATTGGATCCATCGCATCTGTAAGTCAGGAAGATGCAGTTTTTCTGTTACAGTACAGTGCAAGATGCAACATATCCTGAAATGCAACATGTAGAAAAAATAAAAAACCTGAACCTGTTTGTGAAGGTGGTCTCTGAAGTCGAGGGTGGATCTGTCCACTACTACTTGGTAACATAGTCTGACCTACCATGCCAGGCCCTGGAGGGACCATCGATGGATTAGCCATCCGAACCCCTCCTAGTGGAAATACATGCACATTTATTCATTATGAAATAATACAAAAATGTGTAAATGCTTCTTTGAAAACAAAAACAAATTCACAATTACTAACACCACCATATTAGGAATAACAAGAACCAAAAAAGACATTTCCACTACAGATGCTCATTGATTAAAAAAACAAAAAACAAAAAATATTTTAAGAACTTCCTAAGGCTACTCTGTGTATTCATTTGAGTAACGTAATACCTGGACCAGGCTGACCAGGAAAACCAGCATCCATTCTCATCTGACCAGGTGCACCCATTGGTCCATTCACCCTGACTTCTTGTCCTCGATTTGGTCCCATAGCCACATTGATGGCACCTTCCCCTTAACATCAATGGACAGAAACAATAAGTAACTTAATTTGTACAGGAAGTCCTGTTTGCACGCTTTATTTTGAAGTGCCATAGACAAAAATGGTCTAATGTATCCTGCTTTGACATTGAAGTGAACCGTGAGGACTGTGCTGTTACCTTCTATCTGGACAGAGAGAATCCCCAGGTCTCTGAGCTGTTGCTGGTTGTTCTGGGCCAACAGACGGAGTCGCTCAGCAGCATCCCGAGGAATGTTGAAGGTAACCCGCACGCTGTTCCACGGCTCCACGTGCTGCAGTTGAAGCCGCTCAGGGCCTAGAGGAGCAATAATTAATTAGGTGATTTTGCAATTACAGTGCATAGAAGGGAATGTTTTTTTCTAGTTATTTAGGAGAAAAGACAGGGACAAATGGTAACGTGTCTGCATTTGCAATCTTTGTAAAACTTGTTTTACAAGACAGAATCAAAGTCAGTGTACCTCATATATAAAATAATACATAATCAATGGTTCATGTTTAAACATTGACATTAGAATGCCATTTTGTATTGTGGAGTGTCAACAAACCCCTAAGAGTCAATATTATAATCAAAAACATGGAAAGATCCAAGTGGCATCTGCTCAAGACTGATATAAATTCAGACATCAGTAGAAACAACTTTCTGTAGCACTTGAAAGTTTGCATTTGTTCATCTATTAATGAGCAGCTTTTTAAAATGCAAAATGTCAAACACAAATCACTTTTTCAAAATAAAAGAGTTAAAGGAAATAAAACTAACCCATATCAAGCACGTTCGGTATCCCACTGAGGATTGTCTCAAGTTTCTGAGTGAAGTCTTCATCATCCATATTTCCTTGAAAGGCAACAAAGACTGTAAAATCTTCTCCCTCCCTGCTTGCTTCTTCCACGCCATCATGCTTCTCGAGCTTTTCTTCTTCTGCTACTGTGCTTCCATGGCAACTGTTAGCATCCTCTCCTGCATCATCCCCAACACCAGAGTCCCTGTCAGATTCATTATCAGCCTCTAGGTACTCCGTCCTCTGGGATGTCTCAGGTGGGGTGCGGTGGTGTGCCATTCTCCCTTCTTAGTAGGAGTGGCGTGTGAACTGTTTTATGCTGCAATCACACATTAGACATAGATTAAGAGTAATAATAAGGTAGGCCACAGAGTGCCTGATAAATACACAGTATACAGCCAATTATTTATATTTATTTTAAACTATTTTAACTGATACGTGACCCAAACTATCTATACTTGTTCAGAAAAAAATAATCCCAAATCCATCTTATAATCCATCCATCTTATAATAATGGCTCAGCTGTAGGTGGTAGGCACTGATCTTAAAGGCAAACAAGGCACAGACACAAAGTACTATGAAAAAGTGTTGCGTGGCCCCTCATTTGTTTATATTTTCCTTCTAATGAGTCAGACTTTGGAAATGCCACACAGAATGGCCCTGGCCAGAGTGTGGATTTGAACCCAGGCCCTTCTTGCTGTGAGGTAACAATGCTAACCACTGTCACACTGAGCAGTTTCTGAGTGGAATTTACATGTTCTCCCCATGTCTCTGCAATTTCTCTCCAGGTACTCCCGCTTCCCCCCCACAGTCCAAAGACATACAGTTAGGTTAACTAGTAATTTGGTCATTCTAAATTGTCCAGAGGTGTGAATGGTTGTCTGTCCTGGGTCCAGGGTGTACTCAGTCTGTAGCCCTATGGCAGCTGGGATAGACTCCAGAAGCCCCAACAACTCTGGATAAGTGAAAGAAAATAGATGGATGGAGCTACACTTTGGAGCTATATTTTTTAAGTGGTCTCAAGCAAATAGTTCTCCAGGCTTTCTGAAGGTCTTTCAAAGATTCTTAATGGTCTTGGGCTGCTTTTTCATTCACTGTCCATGACCATTTCAGAAGACTGTGGTTTTATTTGTGAAGTCACTTAACATTGACCTATGAATCATTTAAACATAAAAAGATACCTAACTACAGGAATGACCCTGTGTTGTGTCTACACATAACAGACAGCAAAGAACCTGTTTAAACTGAATCTTAAGGCACTTTGTTACAAGCAGCCTGTTGCAAAAACATAATTTGTTCCCATGCCTTTAAAGTGAAACTTTAAAAAAAAAGCCAAAATATACCAATATGACAGATATAAAAGTAGTTTTCAAGTATTTTTCAACCAAAAAGGCGATTTCTAAAGAGTTCCACCAAGATATGCCGAAAACGTGGCATATTGTGGGGTACAACAGTGACAAGTGACAGGCCTAAACTAAACTACATACTGCAAGGAAGGGGAAAAGAGGAAAAAAAGGCAGAAGTATGCCAAATTACGTCTGAAATGGATCGAATATCAGTGCCAACAGGTCTTACAGAGTGATGAACTAAAATTTGAAAGTTCTGTGTCAATGGCAGATAATGCATGGAAGAAGTCAGGAGAGAGAGAGACACAAAACTGTATCTACAACCATCTGTAAAAAACGGTGGAGGCTCTGTCATGGTTTGGGGCTGCATTGGGGAAAAGCACCATCAGATTTTCATCCACTATACCATAGCATGGTGGCATGGTTGTTAGCTCTGTTCAACAGAACTACTCCTAAAGGCTACTTAAGGAAATGACTTGCTTTAAAGAAAGCTTGCCTAAGTTCAGGCTGTGTTGAAGAATAAAGGTGGTCATGTTGACTTTCAAGCTTGTTAGAATTGTACAAACTCTGCTTTTACCTCATACACTGTATTTTTCCACAAGTGTAACTAAATCTCTGCACCAATTCCAAGCAAACTGCACAGAAATGAGTAGTGGCTCAAGACAATGGCACAATACAACAGAGACCTGTAATATTCCGTCAAGTATGTAAATGGCCATCATTGCAAATCATACGTTAACACACCTGTAATACAATGACGTCACTTTGACCGGTGATGGTGAACTTATTATCAAAGACATGTCAAATAACAGAAAATTGCTCTGTAAGAGGTAAGGTTCTATAAACTACAGCTTAGTTTCCATCACTGCCAATTAAAGTCTTACAATGCATAAATTCACTGCTATGAACCGTAACTTGCTTTACAACAACGGCCCAGCAGTAGCACGGGCCTTAGCGCAAACATAAGCTAACGTAAAGCGATCAAAATCCGCAGGGCGACCACAGATTTCCCAAATCATATGCTGTTGTGCATTTTCTTGCCCTCTTGAGCACACTTAATAGCCGAAAGTAACACGGTTTACACCACACTGTGAAAGAGAGTAAAATTAACGTCAAGGCTGTGCCCCCCTGGCTTCTCCAGAGGCTCCAGTTAGCGATCGTTAGCTACGTTAGCTGGATAGCAGAAGGTAATTCACCATGAATGCATTGAAACGCAATGCATTAGCTTTCCAATTCGCTAAGTTTAGCTTACAACATATTATGATAAGTAAAACAGGCGTAAGAAAAGCAAAAGCCTTACCACATATATTCATCTGAAAATGAGTTGAAGCAGTCGGCATCTGCTTGCTAGATTAGCTAACAAAACATGAATCAAACACAGTGTAAATTTACGGCAAGTTACAACTTCCGTCGATGATTTTCAAAATAAAAACTGAGGAAGTAATAACGTTTTTGTAATAAAAGTAACAAAAGTAAATAAAAATAATTTACACAATTCTAAAATTTTAATAACAATAATTATTATTTAATAATTCGTTTCTGTAAAATAGCAGCTGAATAATTTTAAAAGGGCCTTTTCTGTCAAGTAGAGTAGTGGGGTTGGTTGTCACATTGCTTGTTACTACCACATTAGAAAGCACTGTGGAATTCTGTTAGTGTCACACATTTGACCTGACAATCTGTCTATTTTGGAGTCGTCAGTTTGTGGGCAACACACACAACTTTGAGTAGAGCAAGTATTTTGTGATTTTCATGGGTGCGACTAATTTTTATTATTATTTTTGTATTAAAACATCACATAATACTTGTAATTAAAAAAAAATAGGCACTTGTTAAAAATCTCAGTGGGGATGTAGTAGGGATGGTTGTCTAATTGGTATTGGGGTTGGTTTTCACAGGTATAACAACAAAGCCTGTGAGTATGAGAAATGTTTTTTGCACCTAGGCATGTAAAGATAGCGATCTTTTTTGTTTGCTGGTTGGCAGAATGGTTTGTGTTGTTTGTTCATTTTTTTTGTGCAAAAAATGATCTCACAAATATTGTACCTCTGGCAATCCAGGGGTGTACATTTCTCATAATTGACCTCAGCAGCTGAGTAAGTTGCAGCGTTGCAAGACTAGCTACTTTAAAATAGATCCTTACCTGTATAACTGAGCATCCATCTAGACTGTTTCATATTGATGTAGTTCATTTTTCTTCTGACATGTCTACACTGACTTGTTCACTATTGGGTAGATTACCTGCATTTTTCATAGTCATGTAAAGATACAATTAAAAATCCTTTGCTAAGGTTTTTGTTGTTCCAGTGATTCACAGGTGTCAAATGGTTTAACCGACAAAAACAAGATTCCTCTGAAAATTGTCAATTAAACAGATAGGATCAAAAATAAGTGAAAAAGTCCAAAGCAAAACTTTGAAAAATCTTCAAAAATCCTGAAGAACTACTGCTCAAGACCAGTAGTTAGCCACCAAATAGGTGGTGGTTCAAGGGTTTTGCTCAGTGTATGAAGACTCAAAAAACAAACAATCATTAATGTTTAGGATGTGTGCAAACATTTTATTTGTTGGGTCTGAACAGTGCTGATTTTTGTTAAAATCAGCAACAAAAGCAAAAAACAAAAAACAAGACAGGTGCAACATCAGACTGTGCAAAAGTGTGCCTTAAGGCATGGTACTCTACAGTACAGGAAACAAGCATCAACAGTCATATTGCACTGGTGAGGGAGAAAACAAGGTGAAAACCCCAATTTGATTAGTCAGCACTGGCCATTGTGGACGTAAAGATCAAAGCCATTTTGTGTTCAAGTGCAATGCTTTACAAAAGTTGCTGGCTCCACAAATATTCTAGCTAATTTAACAACAAAAGTAGACAAAAAGTAAACAGAACATCCCTTCTGAAATCTGTGCAGAGTGAATGTAATGCTCCAACAGTAGAAATAATGTGTACAGCACAACAAATGTTCATATAAAAATAGTCATTACATTCATTCCATCACTAAAGAATTTGATTAATCCAAACTTAGGCATAAGTGTACCCAGACCTAAAACAAAAAAAGCCTTCACAGGTTCAAAGTGAGAACAAAATCATGCAACAACTCAAATTTCTTAAATTATGTATTTAAATATGTTTACTCAACAACAACTTATATTTAAAAGCTTTTAAACTGAATCAATCTACTTGATGAAGGAAACTGATTTGAGATAGGACGGTCTCATCACATTTGTGTACGACATATAATGCATTTGCTAGTCTTAAAAATGATCCAGAGAGCCACTTCCTGTTTGCAAGTTAAAGCTGCAGCAGCTGTACCAAACAACATCTAATCACAGTTACACACCATATAACAAGCAGGAGAGTAAAAGCTTTAGCCTCTGTGTTCAGTTCAGGAGTCTTGTTCATGTGTGACAATACACGGCTTAATCACTGGTGTAAATACTGTCACCTTCACCACTCCACTTGATCTCACACATGATTTGGTTTAATGGTGAAATGTAGTGCAAAAGATGGAAAGCAATCTGGTGATTCATATGCACTTTGCACCATGCATGTGTTGTTTAAATGGCGACCTCATGGCGTGACATCTTTTCTTTCATTAATTTACATAAAACCACTCACTCAGCTCTAAACTAGCAGCTACTCCCAATAATTTCACCACTGACCTGGAGTGTGTTGGGTAATAATTTATTATTACCCTGCTCTGCATAATGCAGGGTGCAGACTGATGCCACTAAGGGTAAGGGTACTGGACACACAATTTCAACACTATGTACACTGTGATTGGATGCTTCGTGAGAATATGGGACAGTAATTTATATGCAAGATGGTGACCATTTTAGTATTCTTGTGAGCAAAACACATGAGCTATCAGAGGATCCCTTTCAGAATCTTTTGCTTATCTACTTTTATCTGATCAGCAGCCTCCTTACTCCCTCTTTAGGCATCATACAGAGTAAGTCTTACTATCTTGGCATTATATGTTTGTACGATTGGACGGATGCACTAAGGCATATTGGACATAGTAAGGGCAGAGGCATCAGCACTACGGGGGTCCTTCACTCCAATGATGAGGTCATTAGTTCTCCGTGTGCCCTCCACCAATGACAAAATATCTCTTTTCTCAACCTTGTGACCTTTGGCTTCCAGCCCCTCCACATCCTCTTCTAAAAACTTGGCTGCAAGAGAGAAAGAGAACGTGTGAGACAGAAGATGGTACTACCATAATGTTGAGCTAATAAAAACAGCAGCTGTGGGATCACAGTGTGGTTAAACTCCAACTCTACAAGTACCTCGTATATCCGGTTTGTATCTAAGTATGTGTTTTCTGGCTTCTGACTTATGACACAGATTCAAGGGAAAAATTAAGACAAGTGAGAAGTTAGCAGAGGCTCTGATTGAGCCAATGATCATCACTCTGCTGCTCATCTACCAGTCAAAAAGCTCTGGTAGCTGAGAGATGGACTATTAATTCAACCAAGGTGATAATTCATGATTCTACGTTAGGATCCTATTGGATTAATACCAACAGATTCAGGCTTCCTAGATTAGCTGTGGATTTGGCTGGTCACATTTTTCTTTTGTATTTTAATGAACTGATTAGAGTCAAATATTGTAGATTGGTTGGATCTATCTAGGAGTTTTCAGTTAGTAGTTTGTCCGTCTTGCTAATATAAACAGAGCCAGAGGACAAGAATAAAACTGTATTTCTAATAAACCAGATTATAAATCTGTCTTTTTTTTGCAACACAGTATTCATCTTCACAATTTTCCCAGGCAATCATAGAAATCAAGCTGCCAATCCCTTCTTTTCTAGAAACCCATCCACTAAGTTGCTAGATTACGTGCACAAGTTAACTGCGGGTACATTATTAGTATCATATACTTCAGCTAGCAGCCATCAGAAGGTGTGTACACTGTGGTCATAACAGTTACCAACAATACGCAGGTAAAATGTGGCTTTTAATTGAGGCTTCATTGGTACTAAGAGTGTGCAAATGCAAGACAATGCACTTTAAGGCATAGAATGAAAGCGCTGTGTGAATGTGTGTGTGACTGAAAGAATTAGGCTTGCAGTCAAAGACCACTTTGAGCGCTCAGTTAGAGAGTAGAGAAGTGCTATATAAGTACCACTCCAGTCCATTTATGCTGCATCCTACAAAAAACTACAGAAGACTGATCTTTGAATCAAGATTTCACTGTTCAATGGAAACACTAAACCTCGACATCTGCTTTCCATGACAGCAGAAGTACCTGCTGCTTTTCCTGCTCCTCCTCTACTTTGCATATTGTACACAGAAAACACAGCCTAAAGACAACGTAAGCAGAGGTACAAGGGTACTCCAGGACACTCTGCATGGAGTATACTGCATGTCATAGCAGTAATGGTGAACCAGTACTGTCATGCTTGGACCAAACCTGATAAAAGAGGCTATCAGTAAGAAAAACTCACAGTCCACTAGGAGGGTGTTGGGCTGCAGCTGCGGGTGCAGTCTTCCATACGCTAAACTGTCACTCATGTTTTTACGTGAAGACAAAACATTCATCAGCACCTATGAAGGATCAGAATAACATCAAAGTAAAGTTCTGTCAACATGTATTTCCACATTGATAAAAATAACTACGAATGTTACAAATTCCTCAAGTAATTAAGCAACCTGTGTTATGCCACTGAGAGCCTTCTCTCCATTGGATGACCCAACAGCTACATATGTGCCACATAACCCCACGGCTGGCCTCACTGCTGTGGGCATCAAGAAGGACATGGGTCTTTTCCCAGGCTGGAGGTTGTTATGCTACACCAACCAAAAGAAAACAAAATCCATACGAGATGCTGCAAATGTGTTAAGAACAAATCTCTTAACATTGAAACACAAAAGTTGTAGTTACTGGATTAGGTGATGAGCCAAGTGTTTTATTAGTCCATGAGAAATCCAGAATCTGGCTATTCAAAAGGATTCCTGAAGGAGTCACTATCCCACTGCCAAAGGGTTTGTTTAGTGAGCTAAAACAAACAGAAGTGAGGAAAACAAAGTCTTAATTTGCATTATTCATGACTTTTAATCAACTCTTAACCATCTTTGGGATTTGCTTAAATCCCATACAGCTGTTTAAAAGGGTTGCATACCTCATTACAGACACAATGAGGTCATCTGGGCCCATGACCATGACCTGGGCTGCTGCTGCACCATCCTCCAAGGTAAAGGCTGTTGTGTAATGCTGGACGGGGAATGTCTGAGAGTCGCTGATCATCTCGCGAAGTTGTGAAGCCTGTGATTTACTTTTTAGATTGCAAAAAAAAGGGCAGGGTTCAAATAAAATATCTTATTTAATTAGGCTGTATTTATACAACATAAAAGGCAGTGGGAGTTAGGTGGGTTGATAGCTACCTCAGCATCTTATCAACAATCTCTAGGACAGACTGGTCAAACACAGGATCTCCCAGCTCACTAGCCAGGCCCAGAGCTATTTTCACAGCCTAGAAGATTAATGCATAATTAACATGTTTTGTTTTTTAATCCTATCAATTAATTTACTTTACACACACTTAATAGGCTTTGTAAGTTGTGCTATACTGTTTTGCATTACCTCTGCAATCCAGTGGTAGGTAGTGTTCCTCGGCATCTGGCTGGTAATGTTGTACCCTTCAAGGATGTTGAGTGCAGTAATCAAAGCAACGCCTGCATGTGGGGCTGGGGCAGCCATCACGTGGTGTCCTTCAGGAACACCAGTAGATCATTAGACAGAATGGAAATACATTGGAAATGTGTTCACTGTATAAAACATGATATTTTATATCACCTGTGCTTTGTGTGCCAAAAGAAGTACACAGCTATCATTTTTTAAAAAAACAAAAAAAAACAGCTACCAAGAAACATTAAAATACATGTTCAATATGACAGATGGACTATGAGAAGAATGAAAACAATGAAAGCCGCACTATTGACAAAATGAGTATCACACAAAGTTGAAGAGGAAGAAGCACATTGTTTACAGGTAAAAATGAGTCACTGCTTTACAGGATTTCAACTCCATTGAGGGGAAAGTCATCCACCAAGGGTCCCAACTCTAAATTCTGCCATGGACTTCTTCACTCTCTACACTTGATCTGATAAAAAAGGTGCAGTTCCTTCACAGATCGTTTAAATTACAATATGCTAAAACGCTGTTACGGATTTCTGTCTGATGATACCAAAAACATGTCGCCCAACCCAGCTTTAACACTTTAACCTTGTCAACTGCAAATGTAACTGGGTGTTACTAAATAAATACTGGTACTGGATAGCTGAACTGGTATTTACCCTGATAGGTGATCTCTGCTGGCTTCTCTACGATTGAGCTGTAGTTTCGAATGTCATCCACTGTGAGCACTCCGCCTCTCGCTTTCACCTATTAAAAAATGAAGGATAAACTGAAATTTAGAGGTGAGTATTCTTTGTCCTGTGTTTTAATGTTACTAACACTGACATTTTAAGAGTCAGAAACATTTAATTTACCTCACACTTGTGCTTATTTAGAATCTTATAAACTATGTGTAATTTAAAAAAGCATATAAGGACTGAAAATATAAAAGTCTGGTATAACCTGCTGTGATGCCTGCTACCCCACATGTTGCAAAAACAAACAAATAAAAAACTTATGGTTAATTAGAGAACTCAAATCCAAATTTCACTGAAGTGAATTGTTATTTTATTAAGCTAGTGCTCCTTGGATTATCATTAGATCTACATCAGTCACTGTCACAATAATTGCATGTAATGAGCTTCTGTATTACATTCACTCACAACATTTTCTGTTGTGAGATCTGTCATTTTTCAGCCCAGTCTCAGACCAAAATTCTGGACATAATTCTGCCAGAGAGCACAAATCTGTAGGGAATGTATTTCACTTGAGTCTACATTTCGTGCCTGGAGCACTCATATTATCCAGACAAAGTGGGGGTGGGTCACCGTGGCAACCAAGAGATCAGCGTTGTAAAGGAAGTAGCAACTGTTGCATCTTTGTTTAAACCTAATCCACTAGTTTTAAATTCCCAGGTCTAAACAAGTTCTTTAAAATGCCTAATCCAATTCATGTTAATTTTGTGTACATGAACATGCACACACTTACTCACCGGAGAAAGTAATTTGTTACACTACTCGTTACATTGCTTTCTAGTTACTCTGCAAATACCTGAAATAACGTTCACATAATTACTAGTTAACACTACAAACCTTAGTCTACAGTTCCACACATGAACACAAAGCCCTCTCCTAATGAGGACGCACCTACTACTTCCTACTGGTTTGCATTTTGCTCTTCTTATCGAAAGCAGTAAAGATAAAAGTAATCTCAATATCTCCACAGTACTTCCACAAAGAAGCAATACTTCTAGTTTATAAAATGTGTTTATTTTAATGTGAAGATAGGTAGTCGAGAGCCACAGTGAAGTTGAATTTGTCTAACAGGGAACAAGAGGGCAAGTATAACAGTGACTTAAAACAGGAGAGGGAAAACGACTCACCAATGAGACTATGCAGAATTCATGACCACTTATATAATCACATCTGTAGCTTGTGAAAAAAAAAGTTTGTCCTTACTGCAGATGCCATTTTCTGAGCCAGATTTCCACTATAGAACTCTGATATCCCCTTAACCGCAACAGCATCGAGAACAGCTGCTAAATCGAGGCGTCTGATGAACTGTCCGGTGAGGGGAACCTGGTTGTTGGGTAGGAATAAATCCCGAAATGCAGCCGACATGTTTTGGCTCTTAACTTTTGCCAGAGCTTCAGCTGTGGAGAAAACAAAAGGGGGGCAGATGAGATTAAAGACAGTGACCAAGCAATTGGTTCTATATATTACCCTATACTTACCAAAGTCATGAGTAACGTTAAATCCATTTCTGGCCACATTGGCTGCCATGGCAACAACATCTTTCCAGGGGATCCTGATGAAATCAAAGGCCATACAAGTCTGCCTTCTTTTACAAATGTTATATGTTTCATACAGACACTCCTCATTTTCAAAGAGTATATTTTGCCAAATTGAGAAGCCACATTTTCAACCTAAACGAATCAAGCAGGTTGGCTCTTAACAGCCGAGGCCCCTGGATCAGGATAATTACACAGCATTAGAGTAATTGCTGCTTAACAAGCTGACAAAAATAAGCTACTGGCTTTTCTTTAAACACAGCTCGAGTACATTCGCAATGAGTCACTGCTTTAGTTCTGAACAATGAGAGAAGAACAGTCATTGTCGAGAGCTCAAAATATCAGCTTTTGCTGATTCTTGCCTTAAAACAATGAAAGAAAATGATTTGTTTCACTGAGGAGTCACAAAGTGAATTAAACAATAACCAAGAAGAAAGGAATGCAGACGATCAAGAAAGCCGCAACTATCTGTGGCATAAGAAAAAAAGACTGCTTGATATCTTGTTTACCTGCCATAGAGCCGGTGCGCCTGATGCATCCCACTGAGCATGCCAGGAACTCCCACCAGCAAGCCATTCTGAAATGACAATGCAAAGTAAACAGTGCATAAATAATCAAAAGAGTGACAAGGCTGACTTCATCCCTGTGAGCAACCTCAATAGGTATAATAAAGAGTCCTCCAGAGTAATTCCTTACATTTATTTGAAGGTCTGTCAGCAGCTTCTCCTCACGGATCAGCGATGGTGCCGTCTCTCTGAAGTCAATGACCCTTGTCTCATTCTTACGGATGTCATGCACCAACATAACTCCGCCACTGATCATCAACAGAGCAAAAAGTGGTCTTCAAATTCATACTTAACCAGGTCGAAGAAACTCTGTGGTGGTTCTGCTTAGCAGAGATTGATCTGTTCCTATAACTCACCCTCCGATACCAGACGTATGAGGGTGGACAATTCCCAAACAGAGAGCAGCAGTGATGGCGGCATCAACACTGGAGCCCTGCTTTTCAAGAATGTCAAATCCCAGAGATGTACACTGAGCCACATCTGTCACCACTGCTCCTTGGTTAAAGACCTTGCAGTAGACAAAACAGAAAGGGAGAGAGGCAGTTAAAAAAAACATTCAGAATGACACAGGCTTGCATGTAAGGAAGCTTAGAAGCATGTGGAGTCACCCATAATACCATAATCACCCATACTTATTTGAGCGAAGCAACAGCATTGCAACACGACTGCAACAGACATGCAACCCAACCTGTGGGTCTCCAAAGTAGATCTGCATGATGAGAGCCACAGTGACTCCTGTAGCAAAGGTGAGACACGCTGTGATGATGACTGTCAGGCCATCTCGCTGGCAGGCACATTCTTCTGTAAAAGGGTCTGTATTGGTCTCCTGCAGCGACATGGCATCATGGCTAGCCAGGTCTGAGGCTGAGGAGGGGAGGCGCTGGAGGCGAGCCGACTTCAGAAACAGATCTGGATCTGAGACACAGCACCACCATACCAAATGCTATTAGTCACCAAATCACAAAAAAAGCTCCCCTGTAACCACAACTGTATGTGAAATAAACATCTTTCTTTGATAACCTGTGACTGACCTGTATCTTGCTCACTCAGGACATTGTCATCATCCTTGCGAGATTTCAGGGTGTTTTCCCCAGACACGTCATCTTCTGGCAACCTGGGGAAGCTGGTAATGCTCATGTAGTCCACTGGAGAGTAAGCGCTCCCCAAGGTTGTCTCTGGATTGGCATCTTTATCCACCAGGCTTCCACTTGGATATCCGGCTACGATTTCCGGAGCAGCGTTGTGCATGATTGCTGCTTATTGTATCTTTATCTTTGAGGACCTAATGCAGGGTATCCATATTCACTGTCCCATTTGTTTCTTGCCTGGGATGGTAAGCCACAAACATGCTACTATTATCCACAAATAAATTACTAAAATATACCTTTATGGACCACTAGTGTTGCTGTGGCGCTGAAGAATTACCTCATCTGCTTTATCCTTAATGTCCCAATAAATCAGTTTTCCTACTGTGATTTATAAATCTCTAATGTGACATTGGCACCCTTACAAAAAGATCACAGCAGTCTCCTTTGTCCTTGGGGGAATGTTATTAATAGACCAAGACGCGGGTGTGTAGCTCCAGTGATGGTGCATTTTCTACAACCTGCAAAGACGAGAAACCAGGCAGAATAACTAGTTTTTGAGGAGGAATTTCCTTAAAGACGCACATGTTCATAACCATGCTTGTTATCAATCTAACCCTCGCAAAATATGGCTTAATCTAAATATTTACATGCTTGCATATAACACACAGATACGCAAACTGTTACTATTGCAGAATAACAGCGTTATTACCGGTTAAACACGGACCTCCGTCCTCCGCGGCAGCTCAACCGCCGCGATGCCACAAGCTAGCACATCTCCTTTTTTTTTTTTAAGTCAGCTACAAAGCGCTCGGTGCTGGTATACCGTCACTTACCGTCGCTGTAAAATACCTCCAGTCAAATAATAACAGTGATAGTGAAATAAAAAGTCGTTCCCCACAGTGTTATTTGGAATTTTTAAAGACAGCAGGTGAGCTGAGGTGAACGCAGCTCCGTCGCCAAACCTGAATCACCACCAGCGCGCACGTCAGGGAAGCTAGCTTCGTGTTACAGCCCACACCAAAGCCCCACAGCTCAGGATAACCGGCTGGACCTGTTCGGGATATGCGTGTTTTAAATAATCCTGTGAGCGCGAACTAATAACCGAGGGAAGTTTGGAATAGTTTAAATATATACACTGTAAATAAACATCTTCAAACCACCAATAGACTCGACAGTCTTCCTACCAATATTAAACTTACTTTAGAGTAGATAGCGCTGGGGCCTCGAAGAGCCTCTGAATTATCCTCTCACAGCTGAAGACCATTAATCCCAGTTCCGTTTTGTCAAGGGTCGACCATCGTACACCGTCCTCCTCCACCCTGTGTGTTTGTGAGCTCGACAAACAGGTCATAGCAGGTGCACAAAAAGCTGCTCTACTTACAAAACTTTGGTCCCTCCCTAAAACCTTAATCTATTCTTGTTCCTCCACCTGTGAAATAGGAAGCACAAATCATCAAATTACTTCAATGATAGAGTTGCAACACCGGCCTGCGTAAGTCATCTCGTAATGGGAAATTCCTTTATTTATTTCGTTCAAAGCAAAATGTTTTTGAGTTTCAGGGATGCAGGGGTCCCTGCTGATGCAGGGATAATCTTATGCTTCAAACAAAAACAATAAGACCGATGAAAAGAAAACAGTCAAATTAAAGGCTAAAATTTTGACCAATATATGTAAATAATACATATTTGACACGTATGTTAAAATAAGGACACTTAAGATACGAATCAGTGTTGTAAAAAACATTGATAAAGCAGTATATGGATGAGGTAGTGTTATATATTTATATTAATGTACTATGCATTAAAAACATTGATATTTATATATATTGATATTTTTTTAAAGAAACACGTGTTTTGCATACGTGTAGTTAAATAATTAAAGATCAATGTATAAAGAGCCATATATCAATATAACATGAATCAGTCTATAAAATGGGAATATTTAAAAAATAGTACTGTTATAAATAGAAACAGATATAGTACATAAGATGAGCCAGACAGGGGTATGGAAGCATTTGCTTCCTCCTACTCCTTTTGAACTGGAAATGGCCAACATTTTTTTTTTTTCGTGTGAATATGATGCTTTCAATAATTATTTTTTAAATGTGTATTAACATTTGTTAGTTATATGTTTGAAAGAAAGTTTTGGTTGAATGATTGATTGAAGGACCAAAGTTTTACTGTGGTAGATCAATAGGTATATACCAAGTCTAAAAGTTGTAAAGAGCTGCACGTACCTTGAAAAATCCTTAGAAAATAATCTGACCGATTTCAGAAACAATGTCCAGAGGAAAACAAACAAAACAAAATAAATTACACATAGATTTCACCAAGCATGTAAGATGCATGTCAGGAAATTATGGAGGTCAGATTGCTTCTTCAGTTTATTGCTCTTAGTGTGTAGATGTGTTTTGCATCATGCCCTGATGATAAATGAATCCCACGAAAAACAAATCAGATGGGATTTTGTGTAACTGCTACTCCGGGACTACCATTGCTGGTAAAGTGTTGCCTTAAAACCTGATTGAAAAAACAAACAAACTGTGTCACCTGCAAAGCACTCACTATACCATCACACCCTTACCTTCAAGCTTCACAGGAGGTAACCCATATGCACGTACAATCATTACACATTCCGTGCCCTGCAAACACACATTTGAAGTCATTGAGGCCTCATTTTACAGTAACTCAAGTCCCCTTTCTTGAGTTACATTTTTATCTCTGTTCACTAGTCTCATTCAGCCTTGTAGTTTCTAGTTTGAAGATCTGGTTCATGCAGCCTCCTGCTGAAATATATACGTGAACTCTGAAGTGTTGACGTACTGTATTTATGATCTAATCTCATACAGTACATCTTCTAACATTCAGATTGATGCTGCGGTTCTTCTTTATAGAATTATAATTTATGTCCTGCAGAGAACTGTCCATACACTCGGGGCATGTTTGGTAAATTCAAGCATCACTGTATATTCTCCATAAATGGAGGAGTTATATATTAAGTTAATAGTTAATAAGTTAGTTAATATGTTCTTGAAAACTTCTTGCACCAGCTAAAGAGCTGGACTGAAGAGAAGCAGTAACTAACTTGATAAGAGTCTTGCTAGCACGTCTTGTTAAACAGGAAAAAGTAAACAAAGAAGTGTTTGCTAATGTTATCATGGTGACCTTAATGTCTCTAAATTCTAACTTGCATCCTCTTTTGTTGTTAATGATTAAAAATAATTGGAGGAAGCTTTGAGGGGCGGGCTCTAACTTGCAATAATATAGAGTTGAATAATAGCGGAGAACGGTAAAGCCAACAGATATATAAGTAAAGGCAAAAACATTAAGAGAAATGCGCTCCATAAATATCATAAACACCGAATGACAGCAAGAAACGCAACCGGAAGTACTCCCGGGCGCTAGGGGGGAGTAATGTGCCTGATATTGATTGGCAGCAAATCCTTCAGAGCGTTAAAACATTGCAGGCGTCGTCATTGTTAAAACATTCAGTGTCATCGCGTTAGGTTTTGAAATAAGTACATTTAAGATACGTGAGAAGTTATCAAAATAAGCTTCATTTAGATTCTGTTGTTCATTTATAATTTGCGCATTGGTTTGCATTTTTACCAGACAGCAGCAGTCTATGCTCTAATCAGGACAAACAGTAGTGGCAGCTTTGAGAAATCCAAATCATAAAACGTAATTTTTTGAACAATAAAAACTTTGCTGTGTTAGATAATTTATGTTTTTAATAAATAAAAAAATCGTCGTCAGGCTTTTAAGTTTCCTGCTCAGCTTGGACTAAGTGCACTCAAAGTTGAGCATGATAGGACTCCACCCAGGTTCAGTCCACAGACAGTATTTACTCTCTTTAACCACACCTGCCTATTCGCCTGTTCCCTTTTTGTAAACATTTTCATCTGCCTGCAAAAAGCCTACTTTAAATCAGGCGTACCTAAAGGTACTTGCTTTTACATTATGGTGGCCAGATCTCAGCAAATGCGGGGCAAACACTGTGTTTCTGTGGGACAGAGTGGAAAATATCACCAAATGCTGAGAAATTTTCATGTCTAGCTTGCAAATATAAATTTGATAAAATGTGCAAGGTTTTATATTGTTAATTAGCAAGCACAGGCCAAATATATTCCCCTTTCTCTCTTTCTAAACAAATACAATGTGCTCATGCTCTCATACCATTTATGACCATATTTCAGGCGCTCATCTCTTGCTGGCATACCTTTTTGAGTCAAATATGGCAAATTTAGGATTATTTAAAAAAATCTGCTTATAACACACACAGATACTGTGTCACTTTACACCACACTTTGCCCCTGCATGAAACAGAAAAATAAATTTAAGCAAAGAAAAAAAAAGACAAAAACATTCAACAGGCATTAAACAAGCTGACCTTCTGTGTTCTGAATATGCATTTGGTCAAAGTCAGACTTTAGAAAGAGTGTAGAACAAGTCAAAATGTGGGATATTGTCTCCAGATGTGGGACAGTGGGACAAGGAATAAAAATGCTAAAGAGGGACATCTGGTCACCTTAACCTACACTGTACATTTATTTGGTTAAATACTTCAGCTTTAAAATTTGATAATCAAAACAATGAAGATATTTATAATGCAAAGTCACAAGCCAAATATAGCTTAATATTAAAAATCAATGCACTTTCAACCAGGTACAAGATGTGCTTATGCATTACTTTAAATGTTAGGCTATACAATAATAACACTGGGTGTAATAATAATACGTTTAAAGCTTTCCTACATGATACTGCATTCCAACAACTCTTTTTTGCTGTCCCACATGAAAATAATGACACGAGATTCAGGTGTTAACCTGAGCATTTATTGTTGTTATTGTCGTGGGGGGGGTATTTTTGGCGGGTACCTGTGTTTTCTGAATGGATGCTGGACAACCCATTCGGTAATTTTTGCATAGGTCTTGCCTGTCAGTGGACAACTGTCCACTTTGGGTATGGAAAAAAAAATCTGTACATCACAAAAACCATGCAGAAATAGTGAAAGGCACAATCACCATAGATATCAGATACATCAAATTTTATATGTCTATATCTTTCATTTTCATCGAGGGGAAGGAGGGCGTACTAACTGAGATGTAACATCGGGGGGTGGGAAACCCCAAGTGTTTTGAAGCTGCCGTCATATCAGGGCACGACGTAAAACATGTGAAACTCCCAAGACATTCAACGCTTTCATTTAAAATATTATATTATCGAACAACTGTTCTAATAACTATATGGGAAAATACAAGCATGTTCTACTGTATTTTTATAATACATTTCTTTTCTTTTTTAAATATATAAACTATATGTCTGCTGCCTCATTTTGTCACTATCCACATCGCACATCTGTTTAGGCTCGACACAGTGGGTGCCCACTCCCTCCCCTGCAAGTTTTGGATGACTACCCCTCCTAAAACCACACACTGGAATAATCACACACAACATACCTAAACATGTTTCCTTTTTACATTACACTGCTGATAAAGGAGGGAAAATAAAAGTAAATGAAGGTGGCAGCATCAGAGGTATCTGTGGGGATTTAGCATGCACCCATAATTCACCTGCGATCTCTCATTATTAACTTGTTTTTACTGTTTTCCTCTCAAACAAGATGCTTCCTCTGAGGCACAGTGAGAATAGTAAAAGCCCCTTGGAGAGAGTGTGAAAGCTTAAACAGAGATGTCCTTATGTGTATGTATGCACACTCATCACCTCAGATACACCTGCTGCACTTGAGAGACTGACAGGATACATTATAACCAACCATAAAGCAGAAAATTTTGTAATTTAATAAAATAAAGTAATTTGTAGGATTATTGATAGAAATTAAGAAAAAAAAAGGTTTAGCATGTGACTCAAGAACAACACAGGACATCTTTTTTCTCAGTGTATCTCAAGCTGTCCTTTTAACACATCAGTGCGGTCATAAAACTGGACCCTCAACAGCATTCACACAGCAGCTGGTGCTGTGTCGAGTGTGCCCTCTGGAGGGCAGTGTTTGCCTATGGCACGTCAACTCGGAGCCTATATCTTTTTTTTGTTTTTTAAATGGTGCATCTCAACAAGCTGACGCTGAAAATGGAGCAATGACACCACTTGTGGCCCTCCTGGTTTAAAAAGCGAGCACAGAGATGCGGCAGTGACTGGATTCTCATCAGTCCCATTGGACACTATGATGTGGATTCGAGTCCTGAGAGACTATGACATCTAGCAAAGCATTATAAATTGTTCTGTAATATTTACAAGAAGAAAAAGATGACAGATATTTGTGTCTTTTTCGTAGGATTCAACGTATCGGGACACCTCACACACAGTCTGGGTCAAAATGAAAAGAAAAAAAAAACGGTCACAAAAGGAAAAAACAAAACAAAACAAGCACACGGCACACCGCTAAAACTTTTTGACTCACAAAATGTATGACAGTGCAAACATACATCCATTTCTCAAATAATTTACAAACATCAGTATACACTTCAGCACCATTGTTTACTATTGTTGTTGAATACATATCAGTAAGCTAGATCTTTAAGTGGACACTGTTAGAGCTGCATGTGCTAATAAGAAATATGAGAATAATGAAGGAGATATCAGCAATGCGCTGCACGTCCATGAGGAAGATGATATTTGATGAAAGTGTTGAATCTAGATGAAGATGCTTGTGTTAGGCCTTTTTAAAAAAAAAAAGTCCTGCGAAGACAGTGCTTTTATCCATAAAAGGGACAGATGTAAAAAAAACTCTCTCTGTTGGTGTTCACATGGATAACACAAGATCACAGCACACACTGTGGATAAGAATGAGTGATGTGTGTGCTGGGCACGTTGCTTTAGTTTACAGAGCACACAAATAATGATCATCGTGCTGTTTTATTAGTTTTGTTTTTTTTTTTTGGGGGGGGGGGGGGGGATTTTTATTTTTTTTTTTTTAAAAAGCCCAAATT
>VURO01050511.1:5524-17625 GCA_015108175.1 Pelvicachromis taeniatus | reverse complement strand
CACTGATCATCAACTGGCGGTCCGCGGGCCAAATCCGGCCCGCTGAGCCGTTCAATCCGGCCCGCGACTGGAAATCCAAAATTGTGAGGATCAAAAAGAAAATAGTGGTCCACACTTTTAAAGCAACTAAAAGTGCTCTGTAAATAAAGTTGACTTAGCCTAATTGTTGAGGCAAAACATCTATCACTCCTAGTGGTTGACTGTTGTATAGGTGATGGGAGCCTGAATCAAATGCCTTCAGTTTTGTAATGAAATGGAAAAAGTATAAACATTAAACATAATGTTAAGCCTAGATTTTTATTTGATTTTCTCCTTGGGGGTCCGGCCCCCCAAGGAGACTGTCTGGTAAAACTCTGGCCCTCTGACAAATATAGTTGACGACCCCTGTTTTACAGTGTCTCCTAATGATTTGGTGGTCCCCTGACTTTTTCCTTTAAATCAAACTATTTAATGGATTGAGCATATAAGCTCGCTCACTCCATTCTTGCTCTGCCTCAGTGCACATTGAGGTGTAAGACAGTGGTTATCAGGCATAGGGTACAAAATCCTTTCACGTTCATGAACCAAAAATGGACGTTTCAGGGCCGTTTGACACAGCAGGAGTTTGGATTCACGCAAATAGACAGAAGTTCTCTTGATCTCTTCATTTTGTCTTTCTTTACAAGAAAAGATTAGGCACTGATTGGCCAGATCATTAACTCATCATCTCCACTCACTTCACGTTTATTTACCCCTATTCCCAACCCTATCAGTGCCAATACGCCAATTTGAAAAGGCTTTAAACAGACGCAGCCAATTGGTAAGAAACAATTTGACAAACAGCTGTAAAGGCTGCATGTGAACAGGATTGTATCCTCTGTATACCACACTGTTATCTCAAGGATAAAGGCCAACCCTTGTAACTTAATTCTCTTTGGCCTAGTGTTAACTATTACAGCATACACGTCCCTGTATAAAGACTGTGTGTTTTCTTATGGGACTGTTTACTGACAATTTTATCGTAGAATGTGTAATAAACCTTTGCACAGACTTACACTTAACCTAGTTCAGACATAAGATTAAAGTTTGGTTGAGCATTGCACAAGAACATGAAAATAAACAGAAAAAACTATATTTGAATGTTTCAAATCACACCGTATAAAACTGCTGTACCTCTGTATCCTCTTTCCCCTCGTCATCCTCAAGTTCAGCTTGTGGCTCCACAGGCAGGCCACTCAACTCTCTCTCTATTTCAGCAGGAGGTCTTTCCAGCAAGGATGCCTGGTCTGGAGATCTTATGGGGAGGGGCTCTGGCTCCCGCTGGACCAGCCATGTCTCTAGTTCTGCATGTGGAACCTGTGGAGAAAGGTTCAAAATTGTTTTTTTCGCACAAGACCACAGGAGATTTTTTTTTTTAATGGCATACCCAAACCGAAATCTTACAGCAGAAGATCAGATGTGTGTAAAACACTCTGATTTGATCTGATCTTCTAGTTTCTGAAACTATGCTTCTTTAACATGTGGCTAAAAATAAACGTAATGTATCTATGCCTAAAGAGATAATGATAAAAAAAAAGAGAAATGTTTGTTTTACGTGTATTCTGTCCAAAGAGCGCACCCAGCCCAACAGCTGATGCGCTGTGGAGAACCCATCTAGTTCTACTCCTTTGGGGTGCAAGCCTTCCTCCAGGTGATTACGGAGGTTGTGGAACTGTGTTTGGGTCAGCGCTGAGGTTGGACCCAGGATCATTTCGTGCAAAGAGGAAGGCAGGTAGGGCTCCAGTCCCACGTCCACCCTCACGCCACAGAGACTCAGGAGGAGAGCCATCTGGATAAGGCCCTCAGTAAAATATTTCTTGAGGTACAGCATTGTTTCGGCAGATGACAGTCGTTCTAGGAAGCAGACTATAAAGCTTGATGTTGGTCACCACCACCGTGGTGTCTCTTCTTTGATGTGGTTCTTCTGCAACAAGCAAACAGAAGCTCTTTTAGGTTCTGCTCTGTATCGTGGCTCAGTGGGAAAGTAAAGAAGATACACCAATTCTCCATCGATCAGGGCCTAATGCAACATCTGAAAAACATGCTGTAGATGTCGTTTCTTATTTAATCATTGCAAAAAAAATCTTAAATATATTTTAGTCCCTTCTATATGAAAATGTTAATAAGTCCTACACACACACACATCAAGACTTACTGTCATTTTACTATCACCAAATAGACTAGCATGCCTGCATTGTGGGTGAAAGCCAGAGTACTCCCAGAGGACACAAACGCTCCAGCTCACCAGGAAGTTCAAAACCTGAACGTTCTTCATTTGAGTGCAAAGCCCTGCACAACGGTGCTGCAGACAGCTTCTGTCCTGCTGACCACAAAGTCTGATTCATTTTAACAGCTGCAACAAAGTCAGAACTTTCTTACTGCTACGCTCTTTAACCACTAAAATTACCCTTCAATTAGCCTGTAGTTGATGCTAGTATGGTTACTGCACCCCCCACCATTATGACGATATTAACTCCAGCTATCAAATGTAATCTTCTACTGTCAGTGTAGCCTGCCTTAGAGCAGTTGAGCTCTGACAGTCAGTATGAGGAGATAAGGTGGCACTCACAGGGCAGGGCTGGCCTGTATCACTGCTCTCAGTAACTTTGACCTACTTCTAGAAAGTCTTTGGTAAGCACCTGCCTGGCCCACAGCGCCTGTGTTACTCACTGCAGCCACATGATGTAACTACCAGTGTTTGCCTGGAAAACCCCTCTCCATGTACTCCATCCAAGTAATTGGGGTTACTTTTCCTTCTGTGGTAACCTGTTTAGAGAAGGAACAGGAGCCTGAAATCTTTTTAGCACCACCTTAAGATCTATGGGGGAAAAAAATAACTATAAACTATATTGATTTTTGTAAGTGTTCCCTTATGTTGTATCCATAATCATCTGGCATTGTACTTTGTACCTGGCAAAACTAACACAGTAATCTATTACAGCTCTGCAAACTTGTCATTGTGGTAAGTATGACTGATAAACTCAGGCTTTCCTACAGAAAAGTAGCGGCCATCAGCAGATGGCCCCGCCCCTCCCTGAGCCTGGTTCTGCCGGAGGTTTCTTCCTGTTAAAAGGGAGTTTTTCCTTCCCACTGTCGCCAAAGTGCTTGCTCATAGGGGGTCATGTGATTGTTGGGTTTTTCACTGTATGTTTTATTGTAGGGTCTACCTTACAATGTAAAGCGCCTTGAGGCAACTGATGTTGTGATTTGGCGCTGTATAAATAAAATTGAATTGAATTGAGTTGAATTAGTTCCCACAGCTGTGAGAAGGCATCCAGTACTCTCTCTCTCTTAGAAGAGCAGCAGCCAGCTGTGATTTGTAGTCATAAATGAGTGCATTTTAAATGAGCAGCTAAAACAATATTACATCATAACATTTGTCTGCTTCTTTAATATCTTTTCAAGCCCCCCTCACAGTTCATCAAACTATTTCGTGTCGCGTAAAACGAGCAGAAACAGAAACAGTAGCCACTGAAAACGCTACATCCAGATGAACACAGTCAACGTTTTGGGTTAACAGTAGCGACCTGTCAGAAAGTAATCCTGTCATTATTACATGAAAAGCTAGTACTGAGACATGTTCTTGTTATCCGATCAGTTCTCTAACCTCATGATCATAACCGTAAGAATCAATTAAAGCCTATGAGGCTGTGAGCATCACCACGTGAGAGTGTGTAAGTATCAAGCATCATAATTGTGTGCTCTTCTGCTGCCAGCGATGAATTCATGTGCATCTTTTTACTGCTCTGAATGATGAACGCAGGTTATTCAACTCTTGTATGTGTCATGTTAAATAAGAGTGCATTTTCCGTATATTATGCAACATTGCCTTGAAGTCGGGCTTGGTAATAAAAATGAGGGGAATCTGGTCAGAGAGTCGGAGCAGCAGGTTGCACGGTGCTGTTATCGTCCCGGTAACTGTGACAGGTTAATCGCGGAGAAGCTGTTCGTTACACACACACGCGTGTATTTTATTTGCACCCTACAAAAAGAAACAACACAACGGGAGCCTGACAGTGTAAGCACGTTAGTAGCGTACATTAGAACAACATCAGCGGGACGCTGCTGTGACGCCACCAAACACACCCTCACACAGAAGTATATGGACACAAGCTCATATACATGTAAGACAGTAATATATCAATAAGAAGTGTGCGTGTGTGAAAGAGTGGGTCTTACCAGTCCGGGTTAGTGTGCGCGCAGGGTGTTTGTGATCTCTCCTACACTACCCCAGCTCGTGCTTCTGTTCACTAGAACTGCCCCCGCGGGTGGGACCGTTTTAAAGCGACACCCTGATGACGTGTAATAAGCCCTCCCTAGGAAAAAAAAAATAAATCACTGGCGTGTGTGTCAGCGTTTCCCTGCTTAAACTGGGAGCTTCTTTTAAAAGAAATAAACAAAGCATTACTCACCGACTAATGCTTACTAGGCCGTGAATGTGACTCCAACTTTCCTCTCCGTTCACGCAAAGCACACGGCAGATTTTGAAGACTGAGCTTGCCTGTTACTTAAGGGTGTCACAAACAGTTTACTATAATGTAAAGTGTACATAATAGTACATAATATAGTGTGCCTTTATTATAATGTATTACTGAATGTGTAATGTAAGAACAGGCTGCTGGCCTCGTCATTTGTGTCTTTCTCCCAGCATTCAAAATAAGACTAAAGTGACTAAAAGATCATTTCAGGGTCTTATATGTGTTACTAACATTATATTTTTAAGTTTATTTTGAATATCACCAACAGAGCATATAGCTACGTCACTAACAGCGAAACATTTCCATTATATTTGTCCAGAATTAACGTTGTAAAGTTAATAAATGCAAAGAAACGGAGGCCTGAAACTGAGCAGGTTATGCTAAAGCTTACTCACTCGGAATAGGAAAAGCTCACCAGAAATGCACCAATCAGAGCACCAAAGCACTAAACCAGATGCACAAATAAATAAGAATTACAGAAGTAAGAAAATAATAATAATAATAATAATAATATATATATAGGATAGATCATAAACCTCTCTCACATAGATATATTGTCTGTTCCCAGATGAATCAGAGGGTCGAGTTCCTCCTGACCTCTACATTATTAAAGTCTTCACGCTCTTCATAGTAGATGCTCCATACATTCAGATGCTGCTCAGAGGCCACAAAAACAAAACTGCTACTTTGATTTCGCTGGGTGTCATCTCAGATCTATTTTACCACAGCCAAGCACATTAAGAGCACAGATACACTTTAAGGACAGACGTAAGTTAAAATCTGCCTCAGGTAACGCTTTTCATAACATTTAAAGTAAGTTAGATTGAGCCTCCTCCAGTCTACATGCCAAAGATACTAACCCCTGGTGATGGTCAGAGGGCCCGGTGGCCTCGCCTCTGTCAGTGCGCCCCAGGGCACCTGTGGCTACAATGTAGCTTGCCATCACCAGTGTGTGAATGACTGATTGTAAAGTGCTTTGGGGTCCTTAGGGACTAAGTAAAGCGCTATACAAATGCAGGCCATTTACCATTTCTCACTGACTCAGCGTTTGTCTTCACTTAAAGCCTCTGTATTCTAACCTCTGTCTGGCTTTCTCTGTCATACTTTTACTGTAAGGTATTTACTTGCTTAACTTAGTTTAATGTATTCCATGTTTGGCTTTGCTTACTAGATAATCAACACAAACTGCAGTTGGACAATCTTTTTTATTTATTAAAAAAAATGCTATAAACATTCAGCATTTGCCAAAACATTCCAGGACATTGTTCAAGAAACACAGTTCAAACATTACGCTGATTTGAAGGCAACACTTCAGGATTTGTTCAATTTTCATCGTCATTCAAAAAAACGTTTTTCAATCTACATTCTCGTGGCCAAAGTTATGTTGTGATGCAGGCTCAAACAAACCATTAACAGATGTGGCTGATGGTTGAAAAACGATGAACAGGATCCATAAGTGATGCTTATGGATCACCTATGGATCCATAAGCATCAGGTTTCCTGTGTTTACCTGCACGAACAGAGATTTCTAATCTATAACGGTACATATACAATAGGGTAACAAGTTCTTTAAACATTAAAAAGTACACACATAAAACAAAATCTTAGGCCGTTTGCTTCGTAATGACTAGTTTAAAGAGAACAGTACTGGAGGAACCGTTTTGAAGCATTATTTGCAAACTTGCATTGAAATGATCAGAAGAAAGGCCGCCTGTGAAGTCACAAATGGCATTAAAATAATATATTCAGTCACAAGCAAGATCACTAAAGTCTATCAACAATAGTTAAGAAGATCTTCAGACAGTCTGTGCTGAGGTACGTCAGACTGCTAAAAATGGCTTGCAGAAAAGTGTTAGGACAAATGGTCTTAAAGCAGGCAATGCATTTTATTTATGTTAACAAAACTTTATTTATTAAGAAATTATGAGAAAATTGTAGTTTATTAATTTCCTCCTGTAATGCATTTCCCAGTTGCCAGCACTGGAAGACTGGGCACATCCCAGTGATAAGCAGATTTGGAATGTAATGGGGAGCTATGTGAGCGAGAAAACAGATATAATAATTACTTTTAAACTGTTAATTTGTTTCTTTCATATACCTATTCTGCACTTACTGGTCCACAAAGATGTCTTCAATCAATCACATTTGTCCTCACCTCATTCTTCATATCATACCGATCATTTTTCCTGTAACTTCACCCCATTATTAGCACCAAAAAAGGGAACCTGACTTATTAAAACTTTGGTTAACACAGGTCAGGTACTACAATACCAAAGGTGTTTCAGGAGTTTGGCTCTGCTTATCCATGTTATAAAGTCACTGTGTGACATGAGCTTAAAATAAAGGCAGAGTCTTTCTGTGGTTTGAGATCACTACAGTCATCTCTGTTGCTGCTTCCATGCTTAAATGCTATAATGGTTATAGTTTACATTTATTGCCTTGTCACAAACATTAAGAGATAGTTTTGACTTCTCTGTATTGGCAGGACAGTCACATTTATTTGGACGTTACACTTCAGCTTGGAAGAAGCCACTCGAACGTCACTCAGTGACCACACAAGTTCCACCACGGAGCCTCAAGCTGAGGTTTCTGCCAGTGCAGTTTAGGTGTTTTACTTTAAGTACTACTAATACATCTATGATGGAGTACCAGAATATTTGGTCCATCAACGGGGAAAAGAAATAACTCAAAAAGCTTTAAACAGTAGAGGGAAAATATATTTGGAGACATTTTTGAAGTTAACATCATGCAATTGTCTTGTAATTATATGACAAACCATGGTTAGATTAACCACTGGGCAGTTAGAGTCATTATTCAAAGTAAACAGGGTGGGTAGGTTTAACATGAATTCTGCTAATAATCTCATATGACAGCTTTTTAGGAATAAGCTTTGTAATACTTTAGGATATGGAAATAAAAAGGATTGATGGTATTCAGTGTGAGACAGGATGCTGGTTCAAACTGTTGCGCTAAAGAGTGCAGAGAGCCAAACTACATTGTGGCATCCGATCTGACAACAGAATAAAGCCCAGTTTACCAAACACACAATTCATGGTTTCGTTTCCTTTCTTTTTTTTTCAAAATACATAATTTTGATGTAAAAATACTTTTTTTCTGGATATTACACACTGGTGTTTTTAAGTAATTACCAGAAACATTTAGACTTCATCGAGCTCTCTGGAAATGTCAGCCACAGAAAGCTTGCGTCACTTCACATGTGGTGCATTGACAGACTCAACAAAACAATGTGCTGAAAGTGCAAAATCAGACCAGACGTCGGATCTGTTGACTTCTGAGGCTGTCGTCTGTCGGTCATGTTGTTACTTCAGATTTTGATCAGTTTTCGGGCGACTTCCCCTCTCTCACTGTAGCAACGCTGCTATGCTCGGTTTTCTCTCCCTGCCATTGCCCACCTACATTTCACCCCCTAATTGTCCACCATCTTCCGCACTTTACATCACCGTCTTCTCTTCTTCGTTCTCTTTAAGATCCTGCCTCCTGCTCTTGTCCCAAGGCCTCTAAAAGGATTCCCATTGGAGTCCTCTTCAAACCGATGCTTTCAAGTTTGTTTTCCAGCTTGTTCTTCAGACTGCGAAGCCTCACCGATGCATGGACGAGAACCGCTGGAAAGAAGCGAGACAAGACCGTCTGTCCAACAGAGAACTTTCCTGCTTCTTGTTTGCACTAGACCCACACACACACTGCATTCAGACACACAATAACTCCTCAACAAGTTCTGCAAACTATTTGCTTTCCTTCTTAGTACATTCTAGCTTCTGCTCAAATGTCCATATTGACACTACAAAAAAAAAAAAACATGTTATCTTTGGATGACCAGGCTGCTATTTTCTTATCTGTAACACACTACTTCATAATAAAAGTCTTTATCTTTAAAATTTTTCATAATTTTTTTCATGCTTTGATTTATGTTTGAACCGTATCTGTGTTTTCCCCAAGCAAGCTGCTTCTATGAGTTTAACCTTTTTAGTTTTAGAACCTTTTTGGTTGAATTTTAAGTATTTTTCTAGAGACAACCCAAACGTCTGATGGCTCTACCGACAGTATAATTTCATAAATATGATTCTAGAATGTAAACTAACTTCCTAACAACCTGAGTATTCTCAAGGTTAGTTATAATTGCTATGAAAACCCATGGGCAAAGCAAAAAGAGGTTCAGGAGATTCCAACAGAAACATGAGGCTGTCATCGGCAAATGTTCAATCCAGAATCCATTATTGGATTGTACGATTCTCTCCTTGCATTAAAGGGAAGATAATATCTTTATACTATCTTCCCTTTAATGCAATAAGAGAAATGTACAATGCTACAATGAATAACCGCTCATTTGCAAAGTGTCTCTTTTCCATCCAGAATGCTCACCTGCAACTCCTCATTTACCCTGTTTTGTATCAAAGTCCAGGTACATGTCAAACTTCTCTAAATTTAAATATGAACAACGTTTTCTTTACATTGCAACACCAAGACTGATCGACAAACATCACATACAGAATCAAAGATGGGGCTTTGATGCAGTCTATGATGCTACCACCTAGCTGTGGCTCAGTAGGTACAGCTGGACTTTAACGGCTGGCTACTCCAGAAACGTGTTTTTAAAAGCAACTTGATAAAGTCTTTACAACAATGAAGATAAACTCACTGATCGGTCAGACTAACTCACAAGTGTTAACTACAGTGCTAATAAATCAAATGAATGTATTACATGGCAGTGGATTGTAAAGTCTTTAGAGATGCTGATTGCCCATACCCTTGTGAAAATAAAGCCTGCTTCACAGGTACCCAAAACAGCTGAACCATGTTTTCCTACTCTGCTCAAATTCACAGCACATGTTTTAGTGAGTATTCTTCTGTCTTACCGAATATAGGGAAGGCTATCCCAAACAGAAATACAGCCACTCCTCCCAGCATTAATATGAAGAGGTAGCTGGCCACAAGAATGGCCAACATAGAGACTGTTGGGTGGTTTCTACGGAAACGGCGAATTGGAGCTTGGTTCTCTGCAGCCCAGACAAAGCCAATGAACAACAAGGTGACCACCATCATGCCAGTGAAAAGTTGGAAGGGCTGGAAATACCTGAGAGGAGAAAGAGATAACTGTAAGTGATGGAAATACATAATGAGATGTGCATCTTAATGCCTCGGTCACACAGGCATGAGGAGAAAACAGGTACTACTGAAAGGTTCTGGAAGTCACTGAGAAGCGAGCTGCTAAACCCCATTCACTCAGACCTGATGTGTCATCTGTTCATTTAAAAAGTGCAAATACCAGCAGTGATCTAAACAACTTCTTGTGTTTGTTGGGAGCAGTGACGGTTATAAAGTCTAACAGCTGCTGGTAGGAAGGACCTGCGATAATGTTCCTTTGTGCACCTAGGATGCAGAACTCAAAACTCCTTTTGTACACTAACAAGGAACGCTCTAAATGATGATGGAGAAGCACCAGCGGCTCTCACCGGGTCTGGTGAAAAAGAACCAGAAAAGGCCAGATTAAAAACACATAATGTAACTGTAACTTTAACTTCACAGACATACAATAGTAAACGGCTGATGTAACCTTATTATTATGATGTAAATGCATGAGAAAGGAGCAAGACCGAAACAAGCAGGAAGGGGGCAGTGAGAGATGAAACCAGGCAGGCAGGAAAAAGAAAGAATGAGTCTGAGAAAGATGCACGACCAAAAATTTCAACAGAAGTGAAAGAGCAAGATGGTGCGAAGCAACAACAGAAACATAGAAGAATTACTCAGAATGCTTACATTAGCCAGAAGTTACACAACTGGCATGGTAAGAATGACAAAAGTATGCTGGGCAATAACCAGCGGCGTCTGCTGGATTTTAAAGAGTTGCATTTTTACACAAACTACCTTATACATAACTAGGGCTGGGACAACGCGTCGATGTAATCGATTACGTCGACGGGTAAAATACGTTGACGTAAAAAATTTGCGTCGATGCCTCGTCACTTTCAAAAAAACACATGGCGGCAGCGAGTAGCGGTAACATGTGGACTTAAACCACGCCCCCCGAACACGCAGTTCTACAGTATGGGGATATTTGAACCGAACAGGAAGTGATTCAGTCTTTGCCGGCTTTGTAAGTTGGAAATGGCCGATCATAGTTTTCAACTTTGTTACTAACGCTGGTTTTTACCCTTTAATTCATCCAGACACCCCCCACGTAGACACACACTCAGAGTTAAACACCCAACCTCCGTAAATGCTAAACTCATGTAAGCTGCTTAGCAGTAACATATATCATTAGATTCATCGATTCGGAAAATAATCGTTTTGCCCAACCCTAACGGGGTGGAGGCATTGTCCAGGAGTTCACTCTTGCAGTTCCACTGGTGTCGGTGTGGTGGGTCTGTGTCACCAGCTCCTTGGTTTTTCCCACGTTGATCAGGAGATGGTTCCGCTGGCGACAGTCCTGAATGCACTGTCTGTTCTCAGACAGGTGAGTCATCCTCACCTGTGATGAGACCGACTATGGCAGCGTCACCAGAGAACTTTTGTAGATGGCAGCCTAGGTAGTTGATGGAGAAGTCTGCAGTGCAGAGAGCGAACTGGCCCCTTTTCTACAGATCAGCCTGTCAGAGACACATGTGTCCTCACATCCTGTGGGCAGCCAGTGAGGTAGTCGATATCCACTGGGGCAGGTGGTGGTCCACTCCAGACAGCTCCAGCCACTCTGTCAGAGGTCCAGGCTGGATGGTGTTAGAAGCAAAGAACGTGATCCACAGACAGCTCCCAGGCTTCTCCAGATCCACCCGATGATAGGCTGGTAGGCGAACTGCAGCAGGTCCAATGAAGACCTCGCCTGGGGGCAAAGATGTTTGAGGACCAGCCTCTCGAGGGTCTTGATCAGATGTGAGGTCTGTGCCTGTAGTTGCTGAGGTCTTTCGGATGTGTGATCTTTGGTAATGGTAGCACACAGGAGGTCGTCCACAGCTGTGGTACTTCCCCCAGCTTTAGGCTCATGTTGAACATGTATCCCACACAGTTGGTCTGTGTAGCATCATAACCACCGGGCAACAAACTGTGCAATAACACTGATACTCTGTATTTATATATGTGTGTATATGTATTTTAGTTGTACTCTCTTATTCCCTTACCTTTCAACTCTGACGGTGCTGTGCTATTGGAAACTGAATTTCCCAAAACCGACCCACGGGATTAATGACGTTTTATCTTATCTTGTTTTTTGTCCCCAGTGTGCTACCCTATTGAAAAACAATCAGTGCAGCACTCCTGCTTCACAAGCTCAAATTTAGAGTTTAAGAATAGAACTGGGAGCAAAGATGTTAGTTCTCCGAGTGTGTGGCATTCCCTTTAACGCCGTGTAACACATCACTGAGATCAGCTGCCCTCTTCGTTCCCACGTAGAGAAAGATCTGACTAAGATGTTCATTACTCCAAATCTGACTCTCGCTCTCATGTGTGGAACTGTGTGAAAAGAGACGGTGTCACGATCACGGAGCCTGTTCGTTCTCGCTGCTACTGAAATGCAAGTCACTAAAAGGAGTTCAGCACAAACCTGAAATGTAACACAACACGCTGTTTACTAGAATGAGGGGGGGGGGGGGGGAG
>VURO01050508.1:0-30051 GCA_015108175.1 Pelvicachromis taeniatus | reverse complement strand
TACTACAGTACGTTTATATTCCAATTAACTCTGACCAACTACCCTCACACAGACGTGTGCAGCTCTCTGCAAAGCAGTCTAGCTTTCAGATTTGTATTTTGTAGCTGAATAAACTCAGGTGTCTACAATCTAGCCTGGTGGACTGATCTGAGACTGCTGTGAAACAGCTCAAACTTGGGTGATTGTTCAAAGGCTTTCTGCTTTGCCTCATAGTGCCGTTTGACATTGCCTAAACATATGAGACACACTGGTTCCCTGCTTGCTGTCGAAATAATGTACATGTATGCGTGCCAGGTATTTCCAGCTATTATCGACATACAGTTGAAGGTTCGGCACGGTAGGCATCCACCCAGCATTTTGTTCCGAAATGCATATTCTCTAGTAAAAAGTGGGATTCCAAAAGTTAACATTAAAAAAGAAACCTGTAATTTTGCTTCGTTAAAAAAAATTAAGCTGTGTAAAACTAGTTTTTCAGGCTATAGGAAACAGACATGTTGTCCACAAGGAAGTATGTCATAAATGGGAAGACAACAGTAACATTGTGCAGTACATGTATACTTTAATCTGTCTGACCTGGAGCTGGTTTTCATATCTTACAGCTTCACTGCTGAGCTGCAACCGGAGTTGTTGACTCTCTTCCTGGTTCATCTCCCGCACAGCTTCGATTTCCTGTTGAGCCTCGCTTAACTGTTTCTCCAATTTCTCCTTGGATGCCATCAGATCCTCAGCGTTTGGATGCTGACTGCGGAGCTCTTGGTTCTCCTGGCGCAGCTGCTCCATGCAGGAATTCAGCCTTCCTGCTTCCTGAGCCGCCGCCTCCTCCAGCTCCTGCAGCTTTGTTGACAGACCCTCCCAGCGCAGCCGAGCCTCCTCGTTCTCAGCGGTCAGCATGCACACATGCACGCCTAGTTCTGCGGTCTCTGTGTTTGCTCTGTGAAGGGCCTCGCTTGATTCACTGTTCTCCAGACACAGAGCATTGTAACGCAGCTTAAACTTATCAAGCTCCTCTCTAGAGGCCGTCACCTCTGCAGCAAGCCCGGCTCGAGCCTGTGCCTCGCCATCTCGCTCACGAATAAGAGCCTCTTCACGCTCGCGAGATCTAAGAATTTCATCCACATGCCGGCGGTTTAGTTCCTCCACTTGGGTCTTCAGTTGTTCTGCTAAAACACGAAGGTCTTCTCTGGAGGCCTCTGTCACCTCCTGCTCCTCATTTCCTGCAAGAAGTTGTGCCCTAAGCTCCACTACCTCTTCCTGGAGCCTGGTTACCTCTCTCACATTGAGTTCCAGTTGTGCCTCACCTATAACCAGGCTGAATGGGGCCTCTTTGGCTTCCACTGAGAAAGTCTGGTGCTCACTGTGAATCTTCTGCATTTTTTCATTGCTCTCTGCGGCTCGTTTTTCATCATGCAGCTCCCCACTCCGGCTTTCTAGCTCATCAGATGGACCTTGGAGAAGCTCACAATTTACAGTCTGGTCTCTTAGCTTAGCTTCGGTTTCCTGGAGCTTTTCAAGTAACTCTGCTTGGCTTTTCTGCGACGCTATAAGGTTCTTGTCTAACTTTTCAGCTTTGGTAGTGAATGAATCCAGTTCCTGTTGAGTTGTGGCTAACTGTTCCTTCAGTGTGGACTGACTGCTGAGAAGCTCAGTATTCTCATGCTCCAGCTTCTTTAACTGAGCATCAGATTCTTCCCTCTGGGCAAACGCCTTCTGAACCATCTTCTCTAATTTCAGGTTTTCATCTAAAAACTTTTTCTCTCTGTCTTCCACGCTCATCTTTGCAACTTCTACTCTACTTCTGAGGTGCTTCTCAGACGCCTTCAAAGAAGCTAGTTGGTCTAACAGGGCGGCTCTGCTCTCAGTCAGCTCAGAAATGCTTGCCTCACTTTTCCTAACCGTTTGGAGAAGCTTAGCATTTATTTCCATTAGACTGCTGAACTGTGTTTTGTCATCTGCAGTATTCTCTGACTGACTGCAAGATGTTACTTCATCATCAATAATTCGAGGGGCCACTGTTTCTTTCCCTACGTTTAGCTTATCTAACTGCTCTTCCAAAAGTTTCATTCTTTCTGAACTCGCAGCTAGCTCTTTCTCTCTGCTTTTAAGTGTTTTTCTTAAATCCAAGCTCAGGCTCTCAAGCTCCTCATTCTGGCTGCTATTAATACTACATTGCTTCTCTACTGCCTCCCTCTCTTCCTGGAGTATTTTTCTCAGCTCCTCCGCCTGCCTTTCCCTGCATTCCAGTGAGGCTTGCAGGTCCTGAAGCTGGGCTCTCAAATTCCCCGTCTCTTTCTCTTTCAAAGTCAGCGCCCCCTGAATTCGGCCAACTGCACTCTGGAGGTCCTCTAACCGCGTGAGCGCCTCCTCCCGTTCATCATCAGCTCCAGCTTTTACTTCAGCTAGCTTCTCCTCAGCATTCCTCAATTCTTCTTCCCTGAGTTTTAGTTCCTGCGACAGACATTCACAGTGCCTCGCCCTGTCCTCAGCCTCTCTCTTAACCTCCAACCTCTCCTCCTCTGCAGACTTGAGTTTATCCAGGAGTTCCTGGATTTTCCAGGCCGATTCACAGTAACTAGCAGTTTGTTGGCCCCTTTCTTTAAGAGCCTCATCTAACTTAGAAAGAAGCTCCATATTTTTGTTCTCAGCAGTTGTGAGTCGATCCTGAAGTTCACTTCTTATTGGTTCCCTGCATGTTTGATGGTGATTTACTCTTTCTTCACTGTATGTTTCTTGGTTACATTGGACTGCGTTAGATGTTGAATTGGCAGACTTCTGAGATGACAATTGTTCTTGAAGATACTTTACAATATCTTTCAGCTCCACGGCCTCCTTGCCTAACTCCTGAACCCGCACCAAAAGCTCCTGCTGTCTGAGTTCGGACTGGTCAAGCTCAATGCGCAGATTCTCTGCAATGCTGCAGGAAGAAGGTTCCCCAAGTTCTCCTAGTTCATCAAGGCCACTGTGGCTCAAGTCTGGGACTGGAAGGAACTCCTGACCCTATTCAGTGCATCGAAAAACACAGCAGTGGTCAAGTGCATTAAACATTAGTCACATTTAACCAGACTGTTGAAGAAAATTATACTGATATAACAGTTTTTGTGTACCTGTGAGTGTGAATAAGCGCTAACCAGGCTGTTGACACTAGAGCAGCGACTCGGGGGTTTCCAAAGGTAAGCTGAAGAGCCAGATCCTAATGTTCGCCTTTGATCATGAGACACCAAATATTAGGGTCACATAACGACAAACAGTGAAAAAACTTAAACTAGTTCCACTAATTTTTTGTAATATATACCAGCAAGAATTGTATTATTTAGATATGGTTAAGAGGAAGTAAAAACCACCCCTAGATACAACACACATACCAAGAACACACCAAGATTTTAAAGAACCCAAGAAAATATGCAATATTTACAGAGTATAACTGAGTTCATTTAAAAAAAAAAAAAACTTTCAGTTCTTCATTTTAAAAGGAACTATCCAGCCTATTTTATTGTTGGAATCTTGCACTCAGTGACACTTTATTATGTAGAAATGACTAATAAAACAAACAGAAAAATGCCATAGACTGCCATAAAGTCTACTTTTAGATTAGATTAGTTTATTCGATGAACTGAGAAAAGTTTATTTCATTTTAGCAGCATGTTAAAGGCACAAGCAGATTCAAAATGTTGTCCACCTTTTGCGTTGATCTTCTTAGTAAAACAAATATGGCTGAATTTGCACAAATCTTTGCTCGTACTTTCCAACTGCCCAGAACTGTGTTTAGCTGATGTGTTCTGTACTGACTATTATGTTTTTTTATGTGATGTAACTGAGCACAGCTTATGTTTCCCTACATCATGACAGAACTGTCTTTTCATTAATCTTTTTTTCAATTTCTTTTTTTTCATGCAATCTAAAAAAGACATTTGTAGGAAATTGCAAGAAGTCATGAGAACCAATATATAATTTTACCTATATGGTCATGGAATCATACTTCCTTACACTGTCAAGCAAGATGCAGCTAAAAAAGGAAGTACATTGTTTTGTCTGCAGGATTAAGGAGTACAGCAAAAAATAAAGTTAATATATAATATTAACTTTATTTAATATTATATATGTGAGGTCACTCACACTTTACACTTTTCTTCTCTGGAACTAGAAAGTGACAATTTCATGCCACTCATTGGACAACCGTAGCAAATTTCTGCCCTTAAGAACTTCTTAAAAATAGTGCAGGACTTTACTGTGTTATGTAATCTTTTAACAATAATTTTATTTATAGGCACCTTTAAAGACCCTCAAAGTCACCTTACATTAGTCCAGTAAAATAAAGACAAAGTAAACAAATAACATCACAATTATAAAACTAATCGAGGTAACAGTAGACTAAGACCACGTTATAATGAAGGGTGTGCAGTTCTGAACAGACGGGTTTTGAGATGCGATTTTAAAGTAGGAAGGTGTTTATAGTCTGGAGATCTGGTGAAAGTGCACTCCAAAGTCTTGAGTCCCACGGTGGTCAGGTGAGCAGATGGAATAGACAAAAGAGAAGCTGATGAGGAGCGGCGTGTACGAGAGGAGGGATGTATGGAGAAGATCAGACAAAATATGGAGGAGCAAGGTTATGGAGGGCTTTGAAAGTATTGCTTTTCTCATTTTAGACATACTGATACCTTCATTTTCAGGTAATTTTTCACTCTACAGGTTTGTGCTGTTGTACGTCTTCTTGCAATGCATAAAATTTTCAGATTTGCAAGGAACTCAAAATAATCTGATGAGATGCATCAACACAGTTTTGTGCAAATTGAGCACAATGACATGGAAAGTTTTGACAAAGCTGCTGATACCAGAAACAACAATCCAAGTTCACATCACGTCAGCAACTACACACACACACACACACACTCAAGCAATACAGCAAAAAGACAGAACTGTGACTGCGCAGGGTGATAAGATAATAAGGCATTAACTTCAAGTTGTGAAAAGCCCAGTTACCTTTCACCACAATTCAACATTTGCAAAAAAATAATGTGTTCACTCTAGTTAATGTAGCCTCTTTGAGATCAATTTATTTAGTGACTGTACATGTTTTCAAGGTTGAAGTATGTGTTACATGTATTTATTAAGTTTTTTTAGTCTTCTGTACATACCTTGCAAATTTTGGCCAATCTGCATCAAGGTCATAGCCTCTGGCTGCCACATCAAATTGGATCTGGTTGAGTTCATAAAGATTGTTGATTATGTCTCCAGTGAGGTGAGACTTGAGGAAAGGACTCCGGGCATAATACCAGTCACTGTATTGGAAAAATACAAAAAAAAATGAACCATGAAATACAAAACAAAAAAGGGTACAGAGAGTCAAACAAATACATACAGATGTAAAAACAGTTCACAAAATGAAAGCCAGAGAATTTCAACTAGTAAAAACAATAATATAAAATAATATAAAAATGTTAATTGCTCGTTAACATAACTCTACTCTACACTCCTACAAAGTTGCATCAGAATCCATTCAAAACTTGTACATTCAAATTCAACAATGTATTAGTTTAACAAACAGCAGCCTCATTGGAGGCACGTAGAAGAGTCATACACAGCCACAATAGCCTGGCACCTCCCCATTATGCTGGTCAAGAACTTGGTCACACACTGCTGTGGGATGGTTCTTTGACCAGAAGTTGTTACAAGTCAACCAATGTGCTTGTGTTGATCAATCAGTCACAAACAGCATGCCCAAGCTCATCCCAAAAATGTTCAGTGGTGTTGAACTGCTGGCAGGCCATTCCATCCTCTCCACTCCCAAATTCTGGAGGCAGTCTCTGATAAACCCCGCTCTGTGAGGGCCACCACTGTCATCTTGGAGGATACAGTTTGGTCCCAGACTGTGGAGATATTGGATCGCCACTGGTTGCATAACCTCATCTCAATATCTCTCTGCATTGAGATTGCCTCCAATGATGACAAGCCTCGTTTTCTCAGAGAAGGAACGTCACTCCATATCCATAATTTGACCCTACGATCCAACTGTCACAATCAGAATCTGAACTCGAGCTTAAAACAAGACTCAATAGCAGAATAAAGCTGCTTGGCACTGACAGAGAAGATTTGGTAAGTAACCCAGATACTCAACTCCCTAATGTATTTTCCTCTCAAATACTGCACCATTTAAAGGGAAACCAGTAGAAAATGTATGTATTTATATCAACCAAATATCAATTTCCTTGCTATTCCTTGCTCTATCAATAATAATAAACACTTCCTCATATGCTGAAAGACAGAAGACATTTTGTATTAACTAGAGAACAAAGAAATAAAGGTCTCAAAGATTAAAAAAAAAAGAATTCAGACCCAAAATGAAGACATAAAATAACGGGCTGCCCTTTCTGACACCATGTTTTCAGTGTAAATTTGATGGCACAGTCAGCAGCTAGTTGGATTGTCTTATATTAGATGAGCCTCTAGACTGGAAACAGGGAAAGTTTTGAAAGAGAAAAAAAAAATATTTCAAGGCTAATTATGTAGCACAAAAGTTCTTATAAAATGGTATGTTGTTTATTTCATAGTTCATATAGGGAAAAATGCTTTTTGGCACAGCATGCATCACCCCAAAGTGGAAGAAGTATATGCTCGAACATGAAAGCTGCCACCCACCACCACCAAAACACCAAACCTGTTTCAGATCCATTCCTGAGGTTCCTCATTCCAGTGTGTTTGCTAACTAGGCTGAATCTCTACTAAATCTAAAAAAAACTTTAAAGAGCCACTGTGTTTAAATAAAAGTGAAATACTGCCCAACATGGCCCATTATTATACTTATAGTGTGCATGCGTCAACCAGCGTGCAGCCTGTTACAGTTGCTCCTGCTTTTTCTCTTAAGTTTAGCTTTTTTCTTACTTATTCTTTTTTTTTCTTTACTTGGACTTTCGCCTTACATAATTTCCTTAGGGATTAATAAAGTATGCTGATTCTGATTCCACTTGCATCTAATTTGTACAGCGCTTCCATTATTTGCAAAAGGCACAGATACTGCATGTTGGGTTTTTAAGCTGAGGTATATTTTTTAACTCATGTCTTTGTTTGTAACTTACTTATACAACTTACTCAAACCTGTATTTTTTAATAGCATTTTTATTTTCTTTACATTTCGAATATTGTTTAGTGTGAAAGCAGACCGGCAAAGTTTGCATGTCATTGGTGTAAACTGCTGTGTTTAGCTTTACTGTGCGTGGAGCAATAAACTACTTCTTTTTTTTTTTTTCTTAAAGCAAAAATAAAAGTGACATTTTGATTTGAGAAAAGAAAGGAACTGAGCACTGCTGCATAGGTCTATGGTCAAGTTTTTTTTGTCTCCTGTGATGTCAGTGGAAAAAGAGAAATAGGACATAAAAAAGGAAGGGAGAATCACACTTCCTAAGAACATCCAAAACAAAGAAGTACAGTATGCCTGGAGTAAAACACACTTTTCGACAACAGTTTTAGAATTGTCAAAGTCAGGAACTATAAAATGTATCAATTTATCTTTAATAACATGTACTCTTTGATGTATTAGGGCATTTAGACATAAACCACTGTTCATGTTGCGTGTGGCCATAAAAGAAAATGCATGCAATCAACAAAATTACACAATTTAATTACCTTTGATTAATCGTTTAGACCAGGTAAATACTTTTTTGTTTGAAATATATTTTATGTTTTCCTAATTTTGTTTTGTCAGTTTTTTGTAGATAATTTCTTCTTTTCAGAAAAGTGGAGATTAAACCTTTATTGCAATCATTTGAGCGATATCAGCTTCACCACTGACCAGTATCCGGAATTTCATAAAACACTTTCCACATCAGTGGATCTACCTTCTACCTGAGTGGATCATCAGGGTCTACCTTACAATGTAAAGCGCCTTGAGGCGACTGTTGTTGTGATTTGGCGCTATATAAATAAAACTGAATTGAATTGACAGACGCAATTACTCGATGTAACTAAAACACATATAGTGTCCACTGTAAAATGTAAAATAGTGTTACAGATAGTGTTTCCACAGCTTCCATCCCTTACAGAACTTTTTTGCCCATAACACCAAAGTGCCTCCACAATCATCTAATTATTTTTAATGTTAGACGTTAAGATATTTCGGTGCATTAGGTGAATATTAGGTTAATCTGGGTTGATGTGTCCTCTCACCTTGTGACCTTCTGATTCATAAAACATTGCTGCAGTGTGTCAGCAAGACGCTGGTGAACGAGCGAGTAGCGGATGAAAGCCCTTCCTTTCCCCAGTGATGTCTTCAACTGAGGACACACAAAAATAGACACTTTTGTCATCAACACGCACAACACTGGCAAACTCAGTCCAAGGTGGACTAACCTCTGCAGTGTTTCTTATCTATCTTGTTAAATAGGTCAGACTTAATGCGGTTTCTAAAATACATTGCATGCACCTATAGATAATTAAAAGGACAATGTCAAGACTTTTTAAAATAAGACTACGGCTCTTTTTTTTTTTTTTTTTTTTCCATTTTTTAGGTTAGTAAATATTAAAATCTGTTCATCACAGAGTTTAATGATCAAAGTTGTCTTCAGCAACAGTCTCGGGCATTTAACATAAAATGTTCAATTCTACTGCATGAAGCCCAGCTTAAAGATGTCTAAATTTAAAGATGATCACCATATAGAGAATTGACGTACAATGTTATTTCTAAGCCCAGATTCTCCAATACATTGGCAGATGGAGGGATTTAAGTAAGACAAGAGACACACAGATACAGCAGACGGACACCAGCTGGAGACATCTTTATGTCTGTGACCAATGGACAGCAAATAAAAACAGTGAAAGAAGAGAAAAAAAGAATCATGTTTTAGGTTCTGAGAGTGCCAAATTATCAGTCAGATGTGACTTCTAGATCGTGTGACTTCTGAAAATAAACACACTGACTCATTTAAATCCCCACCCACCCCTTAAAAAAACTTTAAACCACAGATCTGTCTCCTCTTGTTATCAAATCACTGATTACTTAGCAATTAACTCTGTGTGCCACAAAACAGTAAAAAAATATTACTGGTCTTGCTTTAAAGAATTACATGAACAGTTAATAAAATAGATGATAAGTTAAAAAAAAAAAAAGGAAAAAAATATCTGGAACGTAATTCAGTACACTAAAATTATAATTTATAAAAGAGGGCGCCCAATGTCTATTTGAATGCTTTGAGCACTTTACAGGCTAACAAGGGAGAGAAAATAATGATGAAATATGCTGATAATGAACGTACTCATAGCTGTTGCCTTTATAGACAGAACATTATACCATGCTAGTAACCAATAAACAAAGAACACTTTGATTTCTAAACCACTCTTTAATCACTTAACCGCAAAAAATTACTGACAGTTCAACGGGAAACTAATGCATTACAATACAAACTAGGACCAAATCATAGACAGCTATTGAAGTATGAAGCTCACCAGTGTGAATTTCCAGGACAAAAAGTGAGGAAAAAACAGTACAGGTGGCACAAGTGTAAGACAGCATGTGAATTAGCAGCGTTGAGCCTTAGTGCACCTGATTGGCTGGAAGATTAGTTACATGGTTATACGGTCACTGTCTGTGTATATGTGCGCATGTGTTTCATGCCATGGAAGGGTTAAGGCACGAAGGGTGACTAAATGTACGCGTGTGCTGCAGAGGAGGATTACCTCGGGGATGGACTTAACGAAACGGATGCCATCGTTAGCTCCCTTGATCTTAATCAGGCAGTCGCAGAAGTAATCCCAGTAGTCTTTTCTCTGGCCCAGAAAGGTTGTCTTCTCTTTTTGGTCAAACTGAGAGACACAAACAACCTTATTATTGCATTCATATACAACGTGCTCTGTAATGTGGACTGTAAAACATCACTGTAGTGACTGAGTTGCTAGTGTTGTGTAGTTGATAATATAAATCAAGAAGTTTAAGAAAGGAAAATGCATAGTTGTGCTACACAAATGTACATTTTCTTTCAACTCTGACTTTAGCTCAAGCAGCTCAAGCACATTACAGAAATTATTCACTGGTATCACTACTCATATAACCTTTAAATACAGGAAGGCTCGTGAGATGAGTCGTGTGAAATGTTTCATTTTAAGAGTTCACAACTTATTATTAAGTTGTGAACTTACATGTCAAGTCATGCTTGAGCAGACATCTGTTCCATGCAGGTAAACAGTTGTGTTTCTTTTTTAATTTCTTGCATTTGTTACTAATGACCTGCAAGCAGAAATTGATCTCTTTACTCAGAAATCCACTGGCTACACCGGGATCCACGTAAAGTTAGCCACTGCCACCAGAAGCTAATGGTATATTCACACTAGGCAATCTATTGCATCCTGGAGAGTACTTACTGAGTGTGATCACTGTGTGTGATACAGAATGGTGTGATTAACCTTACTGTGGCTGAAAATGAGTGAGGCCCAAGGTTCGGCTTAATTGGATCGGTACAGTATGCATGTAGTTTGATTTGCCTCAGGAACAGTATTTCCAACAACTGCCCCCACAGAAACAGCTTTGCTAAGCAATTAACAAATATATGACGAGACAATGTGTGAGCGCTTCCCCAGGTATGAAGCAAAATGCATAAAAACGTGAAACCACAAAAACACTTTTTAAAAGAATGACAGAAAAGAAAAGCAAGCATGAGATGGAGGTGCTGAGATACTATGATGAACTGATGCGTTCTCTGGATCCGATCCATTAAGGGCTATGTGAGCACATGCGATCGGGGAAGAGTATGTGTGTGGGAGTGGTAGGTATTTATGGTTTATTTTAACCAAAGCTACTCTCTTTGATATGGCAACATACCTGCAGCAGGTATTCTAGTTTGTAGAAGAACTTGTGCAGGTTGGCGAAGTCGTCCGTTATGGGTTCACCACACTCCCTGTGTTCCTTACTTAATTCTATCACCGCATCTACAGTTCAAAAAAAAAAAAAGAACAAGGGCATTATTAACCCAAACACAAATATGTGATGTTGTGTACACACAGATTAGTCCCAGAATATTTTTTGTGACATTTAAACCAAGCAGCCACATCAGTCAAGCCACAGACAGGTGGAGTGAATACCTTTGGTCACGTCTCTTATCAGTGTTCGGCTGGGTCCTGTGAAATATGCGGACACTACCGAGACCCACCTTAAATACAATTGCAGAAGAAGAATATTCCCCAAGGTAGCGACCGCCCACAGCAAAATAATGAGACACACCAAAAGATTCTAGGACGTTGACCCAGCCTCTAATCTCAATGGGATGTACAGAAACATGGCCTATCTATAGTATGGCCCCAAGTAAGGCTTGGATACTGATAAGCTTTTAAAGGACTTTACTGAAATTGATTATTTTTTATTCGAGGAAAAAAAAGGAGGCGTCGAGAGTTTATTAATGTGGCTGTTTTATTTTTTTAATCTGAACACATAGTGTTGGTATACAGTAGGAAAAAAGGTTCTGCGCAAATCTGGTGTGCAACAACTCCAACTGTTCAGCTTTGAATAAAGTAAATGAAAAGCTCGGCGACACCGAATTCAGACCAACTGCACAAAATTGGACCCAGATGTCACTCCCTATCCTTGCACCCCAGGACATTCCCAGTCGAGCTGCCAAAACAGCTCAGAGAGATCATAGCTTTTTTGGTGGCAGGTAGAGACTTGACACGGTATTTGTCTGGTGATTTCAATGCTGTAGCTGGTTAGTGTATAGTTCATCTGGTTAAAAAAAAAAAAAAAAAAAAAGACTTATAAAAAAAAATCTTTGGCTGACGTAAATTTTGCAGAATCCTTTGGACAAGACACTTGATGCATGTTGCATGATATTGTACTGTAACGAACATAATGGGGTTTGCTGAATGTGTGGAGAGCTTGATTACCATGCAGATCTCTGATTATCCTCTGCAACTGTTTATCCCCAACTGATGAGGTGGAGGCCATTGTAGGGGTGTACTCAGGCAATTCTTCATAGAGGGATAAAAAACAAAAAACAAACAGAAATTCAAGTTATCTAGGAAACACACACACCGAAAACACTGGGGGGTAAACAGTGCAGTCCTAAATTACTTCCTCCTGCTGTAAAGTAGGAGGTTCATAAAGGCTCTGGTCTGGTGGCTGTAATGAAAATGCAGTAACAGTAAAGTTAAGTATATTTAACTACGTGTACAAAGGGAAAACGACAGGTCACCATTTGTCGCTACAGCGTCTTTGTCAGATCGCAGTGGGACAAGATTTGTCTAGTTTTATCCACCGTCGCCATGACGAGCCTAGAAAGTTGACTCGTATCACTTTAAAATGCAACAAATCGCGACATAAACATCGATTTGTCAATACCTTAGCGAGCGCTACAGGAAGGACATGCACCTGCTCTCAGCGACTCGTTTCCTGGTTTGTTTCATCTAGATATCTGTCACTAATCATCCTACTTTGGTTGTAAATAAAGATAAAGACTTCGCTGTTAAATAAATCACAACACAAAACACGTACTTGATGTATAAAATTGTCCGCACTGTCCAGTTTGTCAGAGATACAGCGGAAACTTGCTGTCGTTGGGGGGCGGGCTCTGGGAATGATTGACGGCTGACTAACCCACGGGCTATAGCCGAGGTCTGTTCTAGTTCGGTTGAGAGACACCACCAACAAACAAAAAGCTGAAAACATTATATATGACACTGAATACATATGAAAATAAATAAATGCCAATAATGAAAAATAATGAGTTTCCAACAATTAACAAACAAGTACAAATGGGACTGGCTTGAAAAACCATTTGGTGTTATCGGACTAGTAAAAAATTGCTATGAACAAAAACAATCCAAAGTAATTTCCACCTTTTATAGATTATTAGAAGAAGATAGACAGGACACAACCTTATATATTAAAAAAAAGAAATGGGAAGCTGAACTGACCATAACTATAACAGAGAAGGAACGGGTCAGTATGTGTGAAATACAACATAGCACAACAAATTTGTTTTGAATAGGAATACTTTTGAATACTTTTTTTTATCACACCTAAAATTAAAAGAAAACAGATTTCAAGTATACAGAAATGTTGGAGACTGTGTGGAGAAACAGAAGCTGATCAGTCACATGTATTCTGGATGTGCATAAAAATAACAAAGTATTGGGAAGACCTTAAAATGACTCTGGACAAAATCCTGGGCTATGCACTCCCAAACACCTGTCAAGTGATGTACCTTGGAAATTTAAAGGAACTGGTACAAAAGAAGGATTTATATCTAGTAAAAATAATTATAGCTGCAACAAAAAAAGCAATTACAAAGAAGTGGTTACATCCAGATCCCCCCACTCAACAAGATTGTATTAGGATTGTAGAAGGAATCTTAGAGATGGAAAAAATTACATTTAATATTAGACTGATGGGCTCTGGGAAGTGGAAAGCATTTGTTAAAGGCACCAAAAACACTAATATAATATAAAAAGGAACTTGCATGTGATAGAAGGCGGAGAAGGCGCTTATTTATTTATTTTCTGTATTGTATTGTTTTCAATGTTAACAAAATTAATAAAAATTAAAGTTGGAAAATAAATAAATGGAATGTAAAAAAAGAAATCTGAATACAGTTTATCTTATAATGAATATGTACGATACACTATATAAAATAAATGCAATGTAAAACCGTTTAAGAATAAAAATTCATAATAAAAAGTAAACAATTAGTTCAGGATATTTAAAACCAATTGTTAGAATTTAATAACGTAATAATTTGATAGTTACTTAAATAATGGGACTATTTCACGTCCAAGCTAAATAAAAGGATTACAAAACGGATGGCTTACATTAAATATCTGGGGTAATTAGAGAGATCTGAATCAGAATTAATATAGAAAAAAAGCTCATATTGTTAGTTCAGCAGTCACATGAGGATACAAATACCAAACTGACCACAGACACATGCCCTCAAACAAGTGTGGACACAATCAGTGTGCATTTATTCACATTACTGACTTTCCTGTTCTAGTTATTGCCCAGACACTTCTCAACACTCATCATCTTGCTCTGTATAGGTTAATTAACAGCCATGAATTGACATCAAATGTAATTTGTGTTCACTAAGGTTTATAATATTAATAAATTAGACACATACTTTTTTCCATCCATTCTCTTCTGATTATTATTAATCAGGGTTGCAGGGAGGCTGGAGCGTATCCCAGCTTCCATAGGACGATAGGCAGGCTACGTCCTGGACAGGTCGCCAGTCTTACGCAGGGCTAGCAGACATACAGGCAATCATTCACATTCTCACTTATGGGCAATTTACAATCACCAGTTAACCTAACCCTACTAACTGCATGTCCATTTATTGTAAAATGACTACCTTTGATGCAACCTTTGGAAAATTGATATGATTTCTCTTCCCCATTGGCTCTTTTCATTGTCTTTGATGGAGTAATGAAAGTTTTTCAATCAACAGTACAACACGCATTTACAAATGAAATCTGTACACACCACTAAATGTTTTCAGTTACAGGGAACACGTCTCCTTCACTTGTGAAACATAATGTCCTCCAATCACTGCTTATTGGATGAACTGAAAATAATGCTGAGTTTCTGTTCACCTTTTACGTTATTTAAAACCACCTTCACCAACCTTTCACTAACAATTTTGCTGAGGGCCCCTGTGTGCAGACCCCCTTTGTGCAGGTACGGTATAGTTTGATTTTCTTTCATTTCAGTATATGGTATGCAGATTTGTGCACACATTTTGATTAATTTTTGCACTTTATTTAATGAAAACATGGACATTGATTAAGGAAACTGTGGAGGAAATTGAAAACGATGACACACAACAGCGCTTTGCGCACTGCACACAATGAATGTATGTAACCTTTTTGTGGTTTTTCTCCCTTTATGATCATTGATGGCATCTTAAATTCACTGAACAAATTGAGTTGCATTTACCTAATTAAATCTAGAACTTCTACGCATAACGTTAAGTTTGAATTCAAATGTTTTCAAATAAATCCTACTTATTACTGGGAACTGATTTATTCTTTGTCTCAAATTACAAAACTTCTTGGAGGAGCTTGTCTTTATTCTGTGTGGTAAGGTAATATTTACTTAGAGTTACTAACTTGACACCACAATTCTAATATGATTTATTGCATTTTCTACATGATACTCCTTGTGTTAACATAAGACTTTAATGAAACATGAAATATAAGATGCTTTTAAACAACAGGTTATCTAATAACCATGCAATTTCAGATCACTTGCAACAACTACATATTGATAAACATTAAAGATGCGCTGATTTTCTAAGCCAATTCCAATTTCCAATCTTTTGTGTGTCCTGTCAATACCAATGTTTCTTTCTTTTTATTTTCTAAAACCTGTACTTGATAGCATAAACAAACAAAATTCAACTTTGTGTCCTCACTCACAGTGAGGAGCTTCTATGGTAACCACATGTTAGTATGTACCAAAGAGTATCTATGCACAATTATTTGCTCGTGCCACTGTGCATGTGTTGGACATCAGTTCACAGTCAGGCATATCGGAGGCTGACTTACTGGTCAGGACAGACAACTCAGAAAATCAAAACTCATGCTCCTGACCGGTTGATTGGTGCATCTGTAATTACCAATTAGTCAATCAAACTTTAAACAAAGGTGCCTGTCATGTGTATGACTAATAATCTGATAAGAAAACTGGAAAAAATACTATGTAAAACTAAGAAATAGCAAAACAGCTATATGAGCTAAAATATAGAAAAGAAACTAAAATAACATAATATATGCATATTATATTATTTTCCTTTGCCTTCTAATTGTTCTCCATAGTGCATATTCATTCAAAAGGGTGAAAAGGTAAAGTAGGTTTTGGTTTATGTCTAAAGCTTTGAGCCTTTCAGCTTCTCTGAGGTCCTCTCTGCCAGACTGTTTAGTCAGGCACTTCACAATGTGCTGAATCTTCCCAACCAGCAATGTTTCTCCACGCCAGTTGGTGCCCTCTGCAATAACGAAATATACACAAACTTGGCTCAGTCAAAAACAGTCTTTCACTAGTTTTTATTTGCTAGCTGCTAGGTTTGCTGCATTTCTTCTTTGATGTTTTTGTTGGTAAAATCCTGTCAAAGAACACAAATCAGTGCTTAGAATATACTGAATATCTTTTTTTAAAAGTTTATAAATATTAATAACTTCAACATATATTAAGTATTGAACATATATATTATGTTAAACATTATGATAGAGAGTAAGTGAGAAAGAACCAGAATCAGAGTCAAAGAACATTATGTAATATTTGTTAGATAGCCGTATCTAACAAAGGTTTATAAAAATATAGTTCCTTAAGTAAGACTGTGAAATTTGACCTATTTGATTTACCTGTCTAACAACCTGTTTTTAATTTTCTCTTTATCGTGAAAGAAAGTGGATACAATGGATTTCGTAGATACTACCGGCACCAGCCTTGACTCAACCTCGGACAGCTATTTTTATGACATCTCTGATGAAATCTGCAACAAAACAGGCGTCATCCAATTTGGAGCGATCTTCACTCCAGTGTTTTTCTCCATTGTGGTGATCCTCAGCATCTTTGGCAACATCCTGGTCCTTGTGGTCCTTGTCAAGTTTGAGAATTTGAAATCCCTCACCAACACCTTCATCCTGAATCTGGCTGTATCAGATCTCTTCTTCACAGCTGCGCTGCCCTTCTGGGCCTACTACAGCATGCACGGATGGACTTTAGGGGAGCATGCATGCAAAATAGTGAACTTTATCTTCTGCCTTGGATTCTACAGCAGTGGTATCCTCCTCATCCTGATGACTGCTCACCGCTATATAGCCGTTATAAATCCTCTGTCTGACATTGTTTCCACCACAGGCCTTTACAGTATTGTAGCATCTATGATCATTTGGATAGTTAGCATCCTGGTTTCCAGTCTAGCTTTCGCTACCACCAAAGTTGCAGAGTCAAAGTACTGTGTATATTCAGATTCTTATTGGAGCGTGTGGGGAATCTACCAGCAAAACATCCTCTTTGTAATTACCTCAGTGGTATTCATGTATTGCTACACTCATATCATGTGCAGGTTGCTTCATCCTGTGCAAAGAAGACGAAACAAAACTTTGAAACTGATTTTTATTCTCATGGTTGTTTTCCTTGTTGGATGGGTACCTTACAATGTAGTGATATTTCTGCAGTCATTTTCTTACTGGGGCAGAGAAAGTGACACATTAGAGGAAGATTGTCGATATAGCAACAACCTGGATTACGCACTTGAGATTTGCCGACTTTTTGCCTTTTCACAATGCTGCCTTAACCCTGTGTTTTATGTGTTTGTGGGGGTTAAATTCAAAACCCATTTGAAGAAAATGCTGAAGAGCTTGGGCCGCAACAGAAACAATAACGGCTTTCGCAACAGACAAAACCGACACACAATAACATCGATAACAAGTGGTGAAGAGTTTGTCAGTGGTGCCTTGATGTAGTAAAGACCAGAACTAAGACATCTTATTCATTAACAGAGTCGATTCTCAAAATGTCTCAAAAGGATTTCATTCTTCTATTGAATCTTGGGAATCTTTCACTTGGGAATTAACTGCCAACATGTTTTTCCAAAAATAAATTTCCCCAATGTTAGTGGTGCTGTCTGCAACTTAAAGATGGCAAAGGAGCAAGGAAGTGATTAATAAATCATCTGTCAGTAAACGTTGACATAACCTAATGATTGTTCAAACATGCACTTTTGTTCCTCAGACCTTTGCATGCATTAGATCATTTTACAGAACTTTGTTAACAAGAAAAACTTTTTTGACTGGTTGAAACAACTATAATATCAGTATTAGACTTTTTTAGTTGTAGCTCTCAACATGACAGATTTTGAAGGCTTTTTACATCCATTTTTGGACTCTTCTTTACCTGCTGCCTGACATATAACAATCCAACATTACTACTGATGCTAACCAGGTTATTGCTTGCCATTCATTATTTAGTTGAATATGTATATATTATGTATATATTAACATTTGCTAAATGACATTAAATAAAAAAAATAAATGGCAAAATAGACTGAGCAACATAGCATATATACACAAAATAAAACTTGATTAACATCAGGGTTAACCTCACAACCTGCTGCTTACAAAGCTGCATCTTAGTGAAGCTGCAGTTGATTTCTTAATGTCATATTCGAGAGGTTTATTGTTCAGGTCAAACATCATAAAGGAAGTGTGGCCTATATGATTTTAAACCACAAGAGCTGGTTTGACTGTCTCAGAAACATTTTTGAAATATCTGGGATTAAGACATAGATAATCCTGGGAGTTTACAGATAATGATATTAAAAAAAAGTACAAATTGAAATGACTGGCAGTGATTAATAACAGACTGCCTCATTCAGATGGTGGGATCATAGAGACTTCAAGTTGTTCTGGGGTCAGTGGACGGTCCTGTCAGTTACTGGAAAGGTGCAAATGAAACAAGAACAATAGAAAAGTGGGAGACTTCTGTTTAACAGCAGGAGTGTGTAATATGTTGTAATATGTTGCAATATGTTTAATCAGGTTTGCTTCACGTACTTAACTGTTGTTATATTTTCTGACCAAACTGTTGTATGATTAAAAACCTTTTATTGCGGTAGCAATTTCATTTGTATTTTGATCTGCTGAATATGCTGTACATGGTATTAGAGCTATATCTATGTCACTTTGATTGTCCGTGATAAATTTTATGTTATCATATCGATCACTTCCATAGCATTTTTAAAAAATATATTTTCAATTTTCAGCAGACATAACTTCTTCCCAACAGAGTACTGGGTATCGTGCTTATTTTCATATTCTAATATCATCAGCATAATTCTTATGCTTTACAAAATAAACTAAACAAGACATGCACTTTAGTTTGTGTCCGTATTGGCTTGTGCTGCATGCTTGTAGACTGTTACACGTTAAATAAAAGTATGGGAAAAAATATTAACATGTACTTTTAATTTTGTTTAAGTTTCATTTTAAATGTGGAAAAACAAGTTGCCCATGGGCTTTGGAATGTTTTTTTGTTGTTAAGTCAGCTTCTCTGACTTAATGTGAAACAAAAAGAGGAACTGTCAGTTTAGTCAAGACCATCACAGCCGTCTGAGAACAGCGCAATTCAACACAAGACTTGACAGCTGATTTTTGAGGTAAGTTGCTGTATTTGTTCTCCTAAGTCGGACTTCACTGCTCCCACCTGTATACTTAATATACAAAAATCAAAACTAAAACAAAGAATTTCTGTTATTTTATACATGACTGCTCTGTTAATGTCTTTGATTACATTTAAAAAAATATTTTTTTTGTTTGTTTTCTAGAAAATTCAGAATGGCAGACAATTTCACAATAACTGATGGCACAGCGAGTGATCATCCTATATATCTTTGTGATACTTACTTTCCAAATATCACGGGTCCTGTCTACATCTTGATCTTCATCATCAGTGTCATAGTCAATGGTCTTCTCTTATGTGTCCTTTTCATCTACGAGAACCTGAATACTGTGACAAACATTTTCATCCTGAACCTGGCCTGCTCTGATTTGGTCTTCACCATCACACTTCCATTCTGGGCTGTTGATCACCTACACCACTGGGTCTTTGGGGACTTGGTCTGCAAATTTATGACTGCTGCATACTTTGTTGGGCTGTACAGCAGTGTCATTCTGCTGACTGCCATGACAGTGGATCGTTTCATTATCGTGGTGCCGCACAACTGGCCGAGCAACCATGTTATAAGGAAGTGGTGTGGAATTGGTGCCTGTATAGCTGCCTGGGTCATCAGCATCTCAGCGTCCCTGATTGATGCTATGAAAGTAAAAGTGGTATACTGGGATGATTTTAACTATTGTGAGGATGGATCTGATGACAAGCTTGGATATTATCTCCAAGTGTCACTGCTATTCTTCCTCCCATTTGCAATCATTATTTTCTGCTATTCTGCCATCCTCAAGACAGTTTTACAAGCTTTAAACAGAAAGAAGAACAGAGCTGTAGCTGTGCTGTTGTGTATTGTTGCAGCCTTCTTCATTTGCTGGGGGCCATACCATATTATGCTTTTAATTAAGTCTCTCTATACACCCAAAGGTTGTAAGGCACAGGAACGGTTAGAGGTTGCCTACCATATTTGTGAAATACTTGCCTATTCTCACTGCTGTATGAACCCTCTGCTATATATGCTCTCACAGAAGTTGCGAAAGCATCTGTTGAATCTTTTGCGCTGCAAAAAACTGTGCAGGCAGAACACAGAGAGAGACACGGGTCTCAGTTCTGTTAGTCAGAAAGCAGTTTTCACAGCACAGAGTTCTGCTATTAAGTTGGAACTGCTCAACAATCGGTTATACAACCACTCATGAAGTTAGTTAAGCACTGATTCAATCTATAAATATTTTGATTTCATTTGACATCTTTTGTATGTTTTCCTGAAATTAAATACAAATTACATGCATTTTTAATTTTAATGTATGTGTGTGAGAATCTGCACTTTTGCTAGCGATGCTGTTTTTGTATAAAAAATAAAATGTTGCTGAAATCCAGTGAAGCTGTTTTCACTTCTCTGTTCTCTCTACACACATCATGATAGGCTAGATGGAAAAAAATGCAATGAATGCAAATTTCTGTGGTCTCTGCTAGAGTGGTATTAGTATCAAGTGTAAGTGTATTAACACAATCACTAAGCGGTACCTAAAGCACTGAGCACATACACAAGGTAGGCGCTTCTTGGCTGTTTTTCTCTTTTGAATTAGGTGATAACTCTCATGAGAAATAACTCATGTAATAATAAAATATTAGTATTTATCATTTATTACAATAACAATTATAATAACATATTATTTGTTTATTATTAATAGTAATAGATTTATTACTAGTATTAGTATGTGACAGAAATACAGATAATATATGAAAATATAGGAATATGGAGTGGAATTTGGTATGACTGCAATATGAATTAACCAGAGAATAATAAATAAAACTTATGTAAGCAACATTATATGTTGTGACCATTGTCTTCGATGGTTCACAATAACTCCTGTGGACTTGCTTTATGGGCATTCGTCTATCTGATGTCATATCTTTCTGCTCAAACACATTTAATTTAAAATGGTGTATTTTGAGATGAAATTCAGTATCTTCTGTTTTTTATTCCATATGCTTGTTTTTACATTTAACTCTTCTTGAATGCTGTTGAAGGCATGACTATTATGCTGAATATTATGTCTTTCAACGTTTTATCTTGACTTACATTTTTGTACCAAAATGCATTCATTATATATGTAAATAAAAAAAATATCTCCACAATGTAAGTTTTTTTTTTTTTTCATTTTCTTAACAGCGCTTTCCTCACAAGACCTAAACAAGTAAATCATGGCCTTGGATAGTGACAGTTATGATTACATACACTTTAATGACACTGAAAGCAGCGAGACCGAGCAGGACATTAATATATCAGAACTTCACTTTCCTGCTGCTGTCACCACTCTCATCTTCTGCATCAGCCTGCCTGCAAACAGCTTCCTGCTGTGGGTCCTCCGGATGGAACAAGCTTGGAAGGTCACATCGGATATCTTACTTCTGCAACTCACAGTTTCTAACCTCTGCTTCACTGCGACCTTGCCCCTTGCTGCCTGTAATTTACTCCATGGGTGGGTCTTTGGAGAGTGGGCCTGTGGAATAGGTGCAGGGATTTATTGTCTGGGACTGTCCACCGCCATGATGATCCTCACTGCCATGTCTTTGCATTATTATGTTACTGTGCTTCAGCCTTCGTGCTTGTCTGCACAGGCCTTCAGAAAATATGGTGTTCTCATAGGTAGCATTGTGATGTGGCTGGTGTGTGCTGCTGCAAGCATTAAACTGACTGTGAGTAGTAAAGTCATCAAATACGCTGACATGAAAGTGTGTGTACATTTGGTGGAGTCACTAACCGTGAAACTCACTGACCTCTACATACAGATTTTTCTTTTCTTTGTCATTCCTGTCCTTATCACTTCATTCTGTTATGTTCACATGTGGATAATGACGAAGCAGGGCAGGATAAACAGCCATCAACAGCCTTCAAAATTGATTTTAGGGATAACTGTCAGCACTTTTCTATGCTTGGCTCCTTCCATAATCCACATCTTTATACAGTCCTTGCTACTATTGGATTTGTATGAGTACACACATGAACTGATATATGCATTGCACTATGCTTCGTTCATCATTCATCCCATCACTCACACCTACTGCTGCTTTAGCCCTTTGGCACATTTAATAGGAGTACAAAGGTTTAGGAGGTATCTTTCCATGCCGTGCAATACATTATCACTGTGCAGAGATGAGACTAAAACTGACAGTTCAATGGCATTCATCCCTCTCCAAAATGCGGAAGAAATTTGAATTTACTGTCCAAAGCATCCATTAAGATGAGATGTTTAGATGCTTAAGAATTAGATTAGATAAATTAGCTGAATTTAATATAGTATAAGCAACAATAACAATTACATCAAAAATGGGCGGCGTCTATTAATGATAGCGTATGAATTTGGTTCATGTCAAAGGGGTACCACAAAGCAAGATTAATGGCTTAGTGACCAGAGTTTTCTGTTACGACAGTGACTTTGTTTTTACCTGGCTAAATCACCATGGTAACATGCTGAATGCACAACAAAGTTGATAACTACCATCATAATACTCGTTATGTCCCACTGGGATTTTCAGTTTTAGGAAAGTTTCAGGTAAGACACAGAAAGCCAGTATTCTTCTAGTATATTTCTCTGGTATACCAGGAGATACTGGAGGCTGTTCTGTGGTTAGATTGGGATTCTACCAGTTACTGCAAAAGTGTTTATCATATAAAGAGTAACAGAAGCGACAATTTCAGTTTGACATTGTGTAATGTGTTATGTTTCAATGTGTTTTCTTATCGTTTTTAACTGTGTTTATATGCTTTCTGATCAGAATCTTCTATTTTATTGTTTTGCTACTCCAGAATGATCAACTGATTATACTGTACATTGTATTAGTGACATTGTAGATCGATCACTATGATTACATGTATTATATTTTATGTAGTGCTGTCAATGTTAACACGCTAATACGGCGTTAACTCAACTAAACACGTTAACACATTAACACGTTAACACCGAGTAACCATTCACACGGATTAATCTGTGTTAACTCATTAACGGGGATTTTTTTTTGATGCGGTTAAGCACTGATTTTATGTTATGAAAAAAATCACTTTAAAAGTTTTTTTTTATACATTTGATATGATTATTTTAACTTTTTTTTTCATGTAATGTATTCTCGATTAATTTGATTTAAAAAATAAAACTTTTTTTTATCTTGTGGAAGTTTATTTAATATGAAAAAGATACCTTTTAATATTTTCTTAACAACATATTTTTTCTTTCAATAAGCAAGCAACTAGCAAGTAAATAAGGAAATTACACTTTGACCTGTCGACTTAAGAGGTCGATTTTCTCTTTCTAATCATGTTGGCCAAAATTTCCGGTGCAGATCAGTTAGAGCGTGAGAAGAAGCCTGCAATAACTCACTTAGCATGATAATAGAAAAGGTTCAACAATCGATCCAGCATGTTAACACCTTCCATGTCTGGTTCAACAAAGCAGGCAAGTTCAACAGGTGCAGACTCAGCCAACAGACAACAGATTAGCATGTATGGAAACAAAAACTTGGTTGCTGAACATCCTTAATTTAACCACTTTAACCACAAATACATCATAAGTTTTCATTAACCATGTTAGAGTTAACCATGTCACGCAAATGCTCAAACCTTTTAATTCAGACTTGAATTAAATTATCTTGGGAGTCACCGCATCTAGTGCTGCGATTATCACTGGGACCACTGTTACCTCCACTTCTTGTCGAGCTCTTCTCTGAGCTCTTGGTATTTCTCAAGCTTCTTGTGTTCCTTCTACCTTATGTTGCTGTCATTCGGAACGGCTACATCTATCACTACGGCCGTCTTCTTCTGTTTGTCTACCATCTTTATGTCTGGTTGGTTAGCCACCACCATTTTGTTCGTCTGTATCTGGAAGTCCCACAGGATCTTAGCTCGGTCATTCTCCACCACCCTTGGGGGCGTCTCCCATTTTGACCTTGGGACTTCCAGGCCATATTTGGCACAGATGTGTCTGTATACTATTCCAACACCTTGGTTATTGCGTTCCATGTATGCCCTGCCTGCTAGCATCTTGAACCCTGCTGTTATGTGCTGGATTGTCTCAGAGGCATCTTTACACAGCCTGCACCTGGGGTCTTGCCTGGTGTGGTAAACCCCAGCCTTTGTGGATTTTGTGCTCGTTCCTGTGCTGCCATGATTGTCTTTCAGTCCAGTTTTGTCCAGCCACTGGTAGGATTTCTGGATGTCAGCCACCTCTTCTATCTGCCAGTGGTACATACCGTGCAGGGGCTTATCCTTCCATGATGGTTCCTCCTCTTTCTCCGCTTTCTTGGGTTTCTGCTGCCTGAGGTATTCACTGAGCATGCGGTTGGTTGGGGCCATCTTCCTGATGTATTTGTGGATGTTTGTTGCCTCATCCTGGACTGTGGTGCTGACACTCACCAGTCCCCGGCCTCCTTCCTTCCGCTTAGCATACAGCCTCATGGTGCTGGACTTGGGGTGAAATCCTCCATGCATGGTCAGGAGCTCCCTGGTCTTGATGTCAGTGGCTTCTATGTCCTCCTTCGGCCAGCTTATCACCCTAGCAAGGTACCTGATCACGGGCAGGGCGTGTGTGTGCGGATGTGTGTGTGCTTAAATAAAGGCAACAGCTGCATGAAAATCAAAGATGAATTAAAACAGGGTTTAGCCAGGCAGTGTTTGTGCCTTTCCTTGTGTTTGTTGCAGGTGGTTTGGTGGGGGGATCCCAACTGAAGCTGCGTTTCCAGACTTGCTGTCACACACCTACAGGCAGTCTATAGTCTATAGAAAATCTAAAATAAGCTGCGTCGCCTGTTTTAGATTTTCTGCTAGAGGTGTGTGATATCTGTGCAATTTTTGATATGATACCAAGTAAATATAGGTCCAGTATACCAATACTTTCAACTTATGAAGGGAAGAGTGGTGCCTCATTATCTACAAGATTAAGGCATTTTAAAAACCACTAAATCATTGTGGTTTTTACTTTCCAGAATAATGAATTAACAGAAGACCACACCTTATAACTCTCCCGTGTTTTTGGGAGACCTGGAAACTTTGGCTGTGTCTCTATGCTGGTGGTCTGGGTCTATCTGAGGGATTTACTTCTACCTGTCTTCGTTTCATTTGCTGCTCATTCTGGGTGAAAGCTCTATTTTTCTTTAAACTAGTTGATGGTTTTGTCACAGTACAGAATTTCCTTCCAAAATGGATTAGTGTTTGCAGTGTTTTTATTTACAGCTGTGACATACTTCTACACATTGCTATGCTTCCTCACTCACTACAGGCCTGTACGATTGAGTCACTGGACCACAAGAAAACTAAACAGGAGCAAGGAAGAAGGGGTGGAGAAAACTTAGGCTGGATGAGAGGAGTGGTGTTTGCACAGACATGTCAACTTTCTGATGACTGGGAGCCATGCATTAAACTTAAAGGAGAGAAACAAAGTAAAGGATCGAGCCTATTGTGCTAGTATCAATACCAGCAGTGTTACTGATACTACCAATATGCAAATGGATTTAATAAATATAAAAATGAGTATGCACCAGCATTTTAGATACTGGATTTAATAAATGGTATTTATGATCAATGTTGACCTCTAATTGGTTTGCTTTAAAAAAAACAAACAAAAAAAACCCAAAACTTACTCTTACATACTTATTTTTTCATGACTATTACAGAAACGCTGTCCTAAAGACTATCCAACAGATAGTAGCAGGATGTAAAATGCAAGCTGGGACAGCTTACACTGAAGGGTACAACCAAGTAGCTGGGAACATCTGAGCCGCATATGGACTTGAAGTCCCTAATCCCAATGGGAGACACCAACAAAGGTGGTTGCGAACAACAGGGCTAAGGTCCTGTGGGACTTCCAGTTTCTGACAGACAAGCAGCTGCTGGCCAACCAACCAGCCATAGTGGTGGCTGATAAGAAACAGAAGACTGCAGTTGTGATAGATGTGGCAATCCCAGTGGACAACATCAGAAAGGAGGAGGATGAGAAAATAGAGAAGTACAAGGTTCATATGTTTGAGGCCATTTATAGTTATTCACTATTCTGTACATGTTATTAGAGGTATATTTTATGTTATCATTGTCAGTTTTTTGTAGGTTTGCTGTATATATCCACTTTTTGGCAGAAAATAACTTTTTTGGGGGGGGTACTGTCCTTATATTCACATTTTAATATCATCAGCAATATTTATATGGAGAACAAAGGTTACTGTAACTCTGACTTACTGTGAATAAAAAGAGGAACTGTTAGTTAACACAAGAGCATCACAACCTTTCCAGCACAATGCAACTGACTGCAAGGAATGACAGCTGATGGTTTGGGTAAGTGATTTCTCTATCTCTATGGCTTACATAAGATGAAAACTAAAACTAAGAATGAACAGTTGTGTCATTTTAAAGACAAATGAAGACAAAGGACATAGATTTTAAAAGTCTAGTTTTGTGCTTATGTTTTCTAGAAAACTGACAATGGCAAACAACTTCACAACAAGTGACCATGGACTGAGTGATCATGTTACATATCTTTGTGAGACTGACTTTCCAACCTTTACTGGCCCTTTCTTCATCTTGATCTTCATCATCAGTGTCATAGGCAACGGCCTTCTCTTATGTACTCTTTTCATCTACGAGAACCTGAAAAGTAACACAAATATTTTCATCCTGAACCTGGCCTGCTCTGATTTGATCTTCACCATCACACTTCCATTCTGGGCTGTTGATCACCTACACCACTGGATCTTTGGGGACTTTGTAAATGGTAAATGGTAAATGGACTGATTCTTATATAGCGCTTTTCTACTCTCCCGGAGTACTCAAAGCGCTCTATACAACACCCACATTCACCCAATCACACGCATTCATACAAGCACTATTTTTTTTTAGTGCTCTATCTAATACATTCATACACATTCATACTCCGACAGATGCATCGGAGAGCAACTTGGGGTTAATATCTTGCCCAAGGATATTTGGCATGTAGACTAGGGGAGCCAGGAATCGAACCACTAATCTTCCGAGCAGTAGTTGATCTGCTCTACCACCTGAGCTACTGCCACTTTGTCTGCAAATTTATGACTGCTGCATACTTTGTTGGGCTGTACAGCAGTGTCATTCTGCTGACTGCCATGACAGTGGATCGTTTCTTTACTGTGGTGCTGCACAAGTGGCCGAACATTCATATTAGAATGAAGAGTTATGCAATCGGTGCCTGTATAGCTGCCTGGGTCATCAGCATCTCGGCGTCCCTGAGTGATGCTATGAAAGTAAAAGTGGTATACTGGGATGATTTTAACTATTGTGAGGATGGATCTGATGACAAGCTTGGATATTATCTCCAAGTGTCACTGCTATTCTTCCTCCCATTTGCAATCATTATTTTCTGCTATTCTGCCATTCTCAAGACAGTTTTACAATCTTTAAACAGAAAGAAGAACAGAGCTGTAGCTGTGCTGTTGTGTATTGTTGCAGCCTTCTTCATTTGCTGGGGGCCATACCATATTATGCTTTTAATTAAGTCTCTCTATACACCCAAAGGTTGTAAGGTAGAGGAACAACTGAATATGGCCTTCCATATTTTTGAAATGCTTGCCTATTCTCACTGCTGTATGAACCCTCTGCTGTGTATGCTCTCACAGAAGATGCGAAAGCATCTGTTGAATCTTTTGCGAGGTGAAAAAGTGTGCAGGAAGAACAGAGAGAGAGACTCCAGCCAGAACACTTCTGTTACTAATAATGTAGCTTTCACAGCTGCAAGTTCTGCTGTTCAGTTGGAACTGCACAATGATCCATTAAACATCCACACTTAAAATGAAATGCTGATTCAGTCTCTATAACTATAACTATTTTTATTTCATTTTACATCTTTGATTTATTCTCCTGAAATGATAGACATCCATGTTTTTTGTTTTTTTAATGTGCAAAGTCAAAGATTTATGTGTGTAAATATATGTATTTCACTGCTGCACTTTAATTAGCTGTGTGTGTAAAAAATAAAATGTTGCTAGAATCCAGTGAAGCTATTTTCACTTCTCTGTTCTTTTCAGGATAGGCTGGGTTTCAGGATAGGCTGGGTTGAAAAATAAATGCACCGACAGCAGATTTTTGTGGTTGCCAGTCAAACTGGTGTCAAGTGTGAGTGCAATAACACAATGCAGGGACGCACACTTAACACCAGTTTGACTAGCAAGTAAGGGGACAATATAGTCATGGGAAATGATTTATGTAAAAATAAAACGTGATGGTTTTAAATAGAAATATAGGGAAATGTTTGGAAAAATGACTATGAATCTGATATGGGGGTGGGATTAAAATTAACTTTTTTCTACATCATTACAAAGGCATAAAGAAATGGCTCTGATTATTAACTGAATAATTAACACGGGCTTGGTTGTTACAGCAATAACCTTCTTGTATTTAAGACTTTCATTTTGAAATCATTTGATTTACTTTTGTGTGTCAGTAGAATTCAGTGACTTTTTTGGTCAGACCTGGACACCTGGAGTTCTGTAGCTGTCACAGTTTTGTTAATTTTCTGCTGTCTTGGTCTCAGTTTGATACATTGTTGCTGATTGTTGGTACTCCTGCTTTTTTATTTCTCTCTGTATCAGAAGAGGCTATCTTGATATGTAACGTTAGCTTGTCATGATGCTAGATTAAATTTTCTCTTTATTCACTTATCATCTGTTCACTGTATTAACTTCTCATGTATCACAGGGATCTTACACACTTACTTTGGAAACTTTACACTCAATTTACTGTAACTTTTTACATTTAAACCGCATTAAACAAACTGAGCCACGTGTATGTGTGTGGTGCTTGAAAGGTGGTTACAGTTTTTTTATTTCAAGGTAATAAAATGTTTATTTAGAAGCAATGTGTGTGGTTAATACGTCACTCTATGGATGATTGGTTTTATTTCATTTTAAACTAAAAGCCATTTTTTTCTTTTTGTATATTTTCACCAGTGATTGTTTTTGATTTCTTTTTTAAATTATCTTTATTACGCAACTGGAAGGAGGCCTTTTGTGTAGCTGCAGATCACTTGTGTGTTTTAGAGGTACTGGGTAAATTATAGTACGGGCAGTTTGAATGTGTTCTTACTTGTGTTGATATATTGTTAACATCTTTTGTCTTTGTTGCATTCCGAAGTCGAAGGCCTAAAGTGGTGGCAGCTGGGTACCTCTGCTGGTGGGATCCACTCTTTTGTGGGCTGGGGTTACTCATGCTACCCTGTTTTGAACTGCACCTTAGTGTGAGTGTGCAGAAGTGAATTTCATGTGTGAACTGATGTAAATCTTTTAGCCCTCCCTCTTCTTGGTAGCTCATTCGCTCACTGACAAGCCACAATCAGTTGATGATTTAAATTATATACTGCTCACAAAAATTAAAGGAACACTTCAAAGAAACACATTAGATACATCAGATCTCAATATAAAGTTGGATATCTATACAAATAACAACAGGGCAATGTCTTAGGAACAAAAGGATTCCAAGTCTTTTAATGGAAATAAAAGTTTTCTGCCAAAAGAGGGCTCAATTGTGTAGACACCCTAAAATCAGAGTGAAATGAAGATGTGGCAGGCTAGTCCATTTGTTCAAAAACTTAATTTCTGCTACTCAAAATGCTTTTCAGTATCTTGTGTGGCCCCCACGAGCTTGTATGCATGCTTGACAACGTCGGGGCATGCTCCTAATGAGACGATGGATGGTGTCTTGTGGCATTTCCTCCCAGATCTGTATGAGGGCATCCCTGAGCTGTTGTACAGTCTGAGGAGCAACCTGGCGGCGCCTAATGGACCGAAACATAATGTCCCACAGATGTTCTATTGGGTTTAAGTCAGGGGATCGTGAAGGCCATTCAATTGTTTCAATTCCTTCATCCTCCAGGTACTGCCTGCATACTCTTGCCACATGAGGCCGT
>VURO01050507.1:26008-38432 GCA_015108175.1 Pelvicachromis taeniatus | reverse complement strand
CCTTCTCAAGTGCCCCCCCCCCCCCCCCCCCCTTCTTTTTAAAAAAAAAAACTTGACCTGAAAAAAAGACACAGGCTTTTATTTCCCTAACTTGCTTGCATTTTTTTTTTCTAAGTTCATTTGGATTCCTCAATCCTGTTTTCCTTTCAACTCTCTCCATCTTTATTTCAGTTGCTTGCCTCTGCCTTGGTTTCTCTCTCTTGCGCACGGTCTACCATCATCTATCTTTCCTCTGGACTTTTATCTCAGTATCTTTACTTTGTCTCTCCCTACCTGCCACATAAACTCACGAGAGAGATTAACTAAGGTGGCAGAGAGACCCCGGTGAGTCCCATCAGGCTGCAGGCAGCAATCTGCCATCAGAGTTGTCACTCTATGTGGCTTGCTAATTGGATAATATGGTGCAGAGAAGGCACTCAGCAAGCCAGGGGATTCCCCTCTTCACACAGTAAGGTGGGAGAGTCACGCTGCCGACTCTCACGTAGACACCATTTGGACCAAAAATTGGATTTCACTCATATTTCTTTCCACATTTGTAACCTTTTAATGAATGCAGATGGATTGCACCCCTCCACCCCCACCTTTTCTTGTCTCTTTACATCTCTTTTACACATTTAAGTTTATTATTAGTGTGTATATTTCTTATAATTTTTGGATCTCAGAGTTGTTGCTGGGTTTTTGGGGGTTTTTTTGTTTACATCAGACTGTATATGTTCTGCCACTTTGACTTGGTTGTGTCACTTTATTTTTTTTTTCTGTTACTTTGTAATACTTTTACATCAGCTCGTGTTCTTCCTGTATTTTGTTTCCATTGGTTTGTGGTTATTTTATATCTCTTTACAGTTTCCATATATTATATAACATATTAAGATGAGTAAAATAGTTATATTCTAAATAATTTGAATATACCATACATTATTTAGATAAAGCAGGATCTCATGCGCTTCTGCTTTATGTAGGGACCATCCACTTTTTATTTACCTCAATGTTATTTGTTATCGTTATTCTAAAGCGTACTTCCATGAGTGTCCGGAGCAACATCTAATGAACTGCAGGCCTCACTTGGGTCAATTTAAGTTGCAATTCAACAATAAGAAAGAGACTGGGCAAAAACGTCATCCATCCACCTGTCTGTCTTCTCCTTTCTTGTAGGAATTCTGTTGGAAACTCTGCTAAATACCTAATTTCAAACCTTTCTGTCAACTTCTCACTTAACCAGCCATCTCACGTGCTCTAACGCTCTACGCACTGCCCTGGTAAAAGAGAAGGGAAGCCCTGAGTTCAGTTAGATCACTTGAAAACACTTACCTAATCAAAGTTCCAGCTGTCAACCTTACATGTGATGATTTCATTAAAACCGTGTCCTGCATTTGACACTTTCAGAGAAACCTACACAGCTGATGCTTAGTTCAGTGTGCGCCCGTTTAGTAAGTGCAAACAGATGTTCAAATATAGCATCTGTATATGACAATATGTAATATTCAATACACAACTGGACTTCAAAAGTTCACAGAAAAGTAATGCTGGTTTCTTTCTATCAAGCAAATTCAACAAACGCTTTTCACGGTCATCAGTTATTCAGGTGACATCACTTGCACTATGAAATCTCAAGAAAGGCTAAGATTATTTCGATATATTATTCAGTCTTCAGCACACTATTGTGCTTATATGCATCTTACATATTTTCTTAAACACATAATTAACACAGATTTTTTTAAATTGTATCAAGTATACTGCCTATCTGCTGTACTACATTTGGGCACATACACAAGGCACACAGACCACAATGAATGGTGCTTGACTGGTGCAGAACCAGGGCTATTTCTTTCCTTAATGAGCCATGATACAGCCTGGTGGGTTACTTGTTGCACCTGTTGCAGTGACTGTAAGGACACAAAAGCAAAAGCAGGGTTAAGTTAAGAAATGACAACAAAATTAGTTGCATTAGTAGACGTAAACTCAGTACTACGCTAGTAGCGATGTTTAAAGTGCCAAATAACTTTTTCTTTTTTTAAAAAAAAAAAAGAAAAAGACATCAGATTCCAGTTGATTGAAGTGCTCTGTGCCATCTTCTGTGCAGAGGTGACCCACTACATGTCTACAGGAACGTTTTCCTCCGTACATTCCATCAAGACCCACATATTAATGCTGATGTTTTTCCTCCATCAGCTTCCTCTTCCTGCACAGATCTGCCTCCAATCACTGCTGTCAATTAGACCAGCTCTTTCTCCATGGACTTCTACATAATCTACTTTCTTTCTGGACTGATCACATTAAGGTTTCACATAGTGCCATCATGACTGAGAAGAGGGGGGGGCAAGGAGGTAAACGGGGGTTCATCTGCTGACTATGAGGAGATATCAAGGACCAGATAGGGGCCAGAGACGTTCTTGTCATGATGAGGTAAATAAAATTGGCAGTGATCATCAAGCAAACAGCCACAAATGCAAGCAAAAATGAATCATATTTTTCACATTTTCCATTCAGACACACTCAGCAAAAATCATAAACCACTCATTATTTCTTTATATTTTGCTGGGAAAATTGGTGCAGTGATTTACTGAAACATGTAAACATACATAAAAATACACCACAAATGACAAAAACAGAGTTTTTGCAATTCTAACAAAGCTATTTCTTCAAATAGTCTTCAGGAATAGTTTTTTGGGCTTCCAGGAGGGCGTAAAACGATCTTGTTTGAAGGCTGGGTGCTGTTAGATAACCCTACACTGTCTTGACAATGTTGAGGCTCTGAGGAAGCCAGTCTATGACCTTTGTGTGTTTCTCTATCCATGTGTGCTTTTACTGCATTGACATTGTGTCTAGGATAATTCTGATGTTGAAAAATGAGCCGTCAAATGTTTTCTAGATGGAATTGCATTGTTGATCAATATCTGATGCTACTTTTCTGTGTTCATAATTTATTCATAATTTTGAAGAGATCCACAATATCACTGGCTGCGATTCTGATCAGTCATATTAAGAATAACAGCACTATAGATACAGTCCATTTAGGAGGATATCATAATGTGGAACATGTGGTGAAGTAAACAGTCAAGTAAATGCAAAACCATGTATTAGACATCACATACAATGTTACTCACTACTAATTTAAATGATGGAAGTTTTATTTTCTTAATACCATATGAGAAATATATAAGAAAAGGCGTAATACTGGGAGAGGGGAACAGTGGCCAAATCTGAACCGCCAATAAGAAACAACATGTTTATTTTTTGGCATTTCCCTGATTAAATTCTGTTTTACTTCTGTTCTGCGTCTATTTAATGTGATAGGTTGCAGGATTTTCACTCTACATAGCAGTTGACCCTTAAATCTTTTTTTGTGTGTGTGAAATTGAATGCACAGTACCTGTTTTGTTCAACTCAAAGAAGAGGTTCTCATAGCATGCTGATTAATTAAACAAGAACTGCACTGTTTTTGATTCATTTCTCAGAGAGCTGATAACTCTTTAAGTCTCAAAGTTAGACACAGAACATGCAGTTTTCTGTACTACGTACAGTAGGACCACATCCAGTCCACTGTTCTGTGACTTGCCCTTGCCTCCTGCCAAATCTGGAGCAGCCACCAATATTCAGCCTTCTCCAAAGATCAGCCTCATGCCTAAGTTGTTCCTTTTCATTCTTCTGTCACCTTCATTATCAATAACTGTTTATGTGTATTGTGGTTGTGCCCAGATCAAGTTACAGACTCCTGGGCACAAATGTTTGACGGACCCTAACCAACTTGTTTTGATGACTGCCCACGTTTTGAGTACCACGCTTTGAGTACTCCGGGAGAGTAGAAAAGCGCTATATAAGAATCAGTCCATTTACCATTTACCACGTTACCCCCTCCCAAACCCCCTTCATAAACTTGTGTCTCTTGAGAGCACCACAGACCTGCTTCTGAATAAGTGCTGAACAATGAAGCAGAGCTCATTGCATTTTTGAGATGTGTCTCTAGACACTTCACAACAACACAGGATGGGAACATATACAAAAATATAGAACGATATAAACATAAATATCAGTAGTGATAATTTATTGGTCATTTAAATCAAATGCTAAAATCTGGAAAATATGTTAAACTTTAGAAAGTTATAAGTAAGAAGATATTGATCAATTTCAGGCACAGGTAAATAATCAACTGCAGGGGGAAAAGGGTAAAACAAAAAAGGTGAATACTTAAATATCAAAATGATGTGTTTTTAATATTATTAAAGTTTTTTAAAGTCATTTTTTTAAAGTCATTAGTCAAAGACATTAACTATTAAGAGACAGTTTAAAGTTGGACTAGAAGCTATAGGACCAAAGAGCAGGGACAAAGTTACATACCGGCCAGAACTAGGGAGAATAACAGAAATTATTTATACAGTTAGGGCTGATTAGTAATAGCAAGGGAACAAAACACAACTGAAAGTAATCAAGATGATCAGAAGACCTTTAAATAAGACCCAAGAACGAGTTGTATATCAAAGTGAAATAGGAAGCAACCCAAAAGACACATTACTGCACACACAGACAAAAAGACTCACACCAAACATAAAGACAGAGACCAGGGAGTACTGGAGGATAAAGGCATAAACACGGGAAACCAAGAAAGAGCAGACAGAAACACAGAGGGAAGTAAATGCATGAGGAAATCATCAAAACAGAGGCTAAATAAAGACCAAGTATTCAAAACTAGGTCCAGACTAAACAGTTTGTCCCTGTTTCTGCAGCCTGCATTTGGATCCTAATTCCATGCTTCATGCTAGAATTAATGCTCAAGATCTCTAGAGTGATAATAAAATAAAAACAAAAATACAAAAACTCAGCCTAAATATAATCAAAAACTTAAAAGGCTAGACAGCAAAATCAAACAGAATGCACAAAATATCCACAAAATGACTCAAAACCCTAAAGCCAAAACCAGGATCATGACACTGATTGAATATTTCATATCTTAAAAACATCTATAAAATTTGTGCAACTTGACACATAATTTAACAGGATTGTGTTTGTCTGTTTAATTCAACAACAATTCTGTGTATTGTTCCCGTGCTTATTTTATTTTCAGCTCTGTACTCTCACCTAAAGGCAGCACACAGTCACGCTTTCTCTCTCTGTTTCCCACGTCTGAGCCAATCATCTTTTTCTCTCTCCAGTGATATTGGCTAAATGGTTCACACTCATTTGGATGGACGGAAAGATGGATGAGGCGCCAGCTGACGTCACAGCTATTTTACTGTGCCATTCCAGCATAGCAAATCAGACTCATCAGGGACACTGTGGGTGGACTCAGGAACACTTCAGTCCTGTATGCTATTCTTTTGTTTAAAACCAAACAGCAACCTGAAATAGAAAGCAGCATCAGTACTTTGCAAACATCCTGTAAATTTTTTGTGTGTATTGGAGGTGTAATCTGCAATATCCATGGCATTTTCTTTTCAGCACCATCAATGATGCTCAGAACTCACCTTGGTAGATTTCAATGAATAGGTATAAATAGCAGCAATAGAGGTTTTTTTGTTTTGAAGCATTGTTGTGGAATTACTGTTTGTGTCAACGATTAAGTAGATGGAAATAAAAAATAAGCCAGAACACATATTCTTCTTCTACACTTTTAGACTCTTTTAAACTCTGGTTGAGAGAGATGGAATGGTATAAGCTCAGATATGCTGAATAAAAGTGGAGGAAAGATAATGCTTAAGACGTGGTTATTACATGCACATATATACAAAAGTTAATATGATTTATTATCAGAGTGTCTGAACATTCAAAGGCCAGTGGAAATATTGTCAAACATCCCAATATCACACTGCACTAGTTATCAGGCAATGAAATGCACACTAAAATGTTTGAGATGATGCGTTGGTATTAAAATTAATATGAAGAACATGATGAGTTTTTAATTATTTTTAATAAAATATTTTAATTGGCACAGTGGCTCCACGTTGCATTTTTAGTGTTAAATCTACTTTGATGACATTGTTTCTGAAACCAGGAAACCTTTTAAAAAGCAGCTCATTAAAAGAAAATAGGTATTCTGTGGAATGAATGCATTTACACAAAAGAACTTGTGAATTTTTAAGGTTTGGCTTTCAATTTTTGTTCTATATTGACTTTTCGCATTAACGTTTTACGCTCCAGATCGAAAAAGGGAAAACATAATCAGCACTCAGAAAATCAGTCAGAAACAACCTTACAAGTTCATGATTTATATTCCTCCACAGCTAAAATAGTCACATGTAAGTCTTTCAGGACGACAACATAGGGCTTTTAAACAATTAAATTCTTTATAAAATCATGCTGAACTTTGAAATTCACACCTATTCAATTCTTATAGCTTCTATTCAGGTCTCAGGGCTTTCGGTTTCATTTCCAGTCCAATTTCCAGTTAGATGAGTCAACAACATCAACCCTGGCATATAAGTTGGTTATTCCTGCGATTAATCAGAAGAAACAGAATAACACTCCCCACTAACTCCACCATAGGCCTCTTTGGTTCCGACCGTGAGCAACACCAATGACGAAAGCAGTGACCCACTGACGTCGCAGGCCCCTGATGAGTCTGATGTACCCTCCTGCTTCTTGAGGAATATCCAGGTGTATAAAACGGCAGCAGAGCTGAAGGTAAACAGAAAGACAAGGGAGAACGAGAGTGAGGAAACATCGGAGCAGCAGTGTGGACATAAAGAAGCGCCTCAACATCAGGAGTCTGGGCAGCACAGCGGAGAGAACCAAAGCAGACAACTTTCTCTAGCGCACATGTAAGATTTTCATTTGTATCATAGTAGTAGTAATTCTGGGGTTCCTTTGAGAATTTGTGTTTAATTTTCGTATTTGTTGGGATTTTAGTTTTGGTGTCATGTCAGCTTCCGTCTGCTGTTGGAAACCCTTTACAAATAACTTAAAGTTGAGTTTTGCATTGAATAAAATACTTGTTTGGGTTTAAACACTTGGGCGTTGCACTTCTCGACGAAGGGTAATCAAACTGCATCCGCGCTGTGCACAATTACGCGTGGGACCGCGCCAGATGCTTTTCCTTTCATGACCAAATTGAACTGAGTTGTTTTAACGGAAGTTTGGTAACGGTTATTTCCCTGACAGTTTTTCGAAGATAATCGCTTTTATTTGATTTCTTCAGTCAGCATCGAACTGTCACTGCACTGAGAGTCACAGAACTGAGAAGTTAAAAAGACATTTTGAAGCAGCAAGTTACTGATAAAGATATTTAGACTTCCGGTGATAATTTTCTTCATGGTTCGTATTTTGATGGAGATCGCAAGCGTTGTCAATACCATGTCAGATCAGTTGTGCCAACACATTCAAAGTATGTGGTATGTGGAATTAAATATTTAGCCCTACCCTGTGACCGCGACGCGCGCAATTGCGCATTGGATTGCGACGGCTTCTTGTCTTCTCTATGTCAAGATCGGCATCAAAAGGGAATTTGTCAGAGTTTATTCCACAAATAGTCCTCTCTTCTCTGCATTTGCCTCGAGAAACTGAACTGGACTGTTGCGCGCAATTCCGGATAAATTTCGGTTCCAGACCGAATGAGCATAACCCTTCACCATTTTCATCTTCAGGTATAAAGCGATGGTACAACGAACCGGCCCCCACCTGCTTCTCCTAATAGCCCTGTGCAGTGTGTTGTACTCCCGGACCCTAAGTCTACCGCACACAACCATAAGGTAAGGGTAAACACATGTTCTATCCAACAAAACGTATAGAGAAGGAAATGTGCCCAACACTTTATGGTAGGACGAACAGGTTTGTCTTTAGACTCTGAAGCTGAAACTTTTATGCTCTTGAGTAAATTGTTTAACTTATTGGTTTTGCTGAGCGCATGGATGTGAAACTGAAAGAATGCGATTAACTCAAATTAATGTTTTCATTGCTGAATGAATCGTTCAATAAATGTAAGTCCCGGACTTCTACATTAGCAACCAATTTGGAACTATTTAAGAAACTTGTTCACAACTTACGATTGTTCTACATCTCGTGGGGAAAATCAGAGATACTTGATCATTATTTATCATTACACTATCATATTACTGACAAACGTTTTCATAAGGCAAAAGCAATAAAAGATTTCTGTTACAATCATAAGCACAATGGGTCATGTGTCTGGTTTCGTTTGTATTAAAAGTATCCGGGTTTTTAACGTGAATGCCCTGTGAATTTGTGCAGAGCGACGAGACACGCAGACGGTCTGTTCACCAGCGGATACAGCAAACTCCTGGGACAGCTATCAGCACGGAGGTACCTGGAGTCTCTGATTGGAAAGCGGGTCAGGTAGGTGAAATAATCCATCAGAAAGCAGGCTGAATTTCGCTTTTGAGGAAGCAGTGGTTATTTCTCATGCCCAACCCTTTTCTTTTTTATTAAATATATATATTGATTCATGTTTAGGCTTAACTCCCATGCAAATCTGCCAGTCCGCACTTGAGATGCGTTTAAAATATTTTCGGATTATAAAGAAGTGTGAAGGATTCAGAAAATTAAATAAACAAGTTTCCTTCTCTGTAGAACATTTCTTTGTTATTAACCACCACCAAAGTACAGTTGTTGTTTTTTGTTTTTTTTTACCTTAAAGCTATAAATTAGGTTGAAAATGACTAAAACCCCAAAGTTCATATTTTATTTCATCCATATCATTTAGTCATATAATCAAATTAAATACAAATAAAAGAAATTAGTTCATGAAAACTTCATAGAAACCAAAACCATAAATTCTTAACAAGAATTTAAAAAACAAGAATTTATGCATTTTGTAATTGCATACATGTTTTAAAGGTTATTCAGTGACATCACATCATGTTTTATGTATTCTAGAGGAACACACACACACACACACACACACACACACACACACACACACACACACACACACACACACACACACACGATAACATGAGTCATAGCCCATGAGCTGCACTGAGTTTACAATAAGACCTGCTGCCCTCTGAGCTATGGTATCACTCTGCTGTCATCTCTTCTGTTTAGTGATGAGCTGATGGATGAGCCAGCAAAGCGTCACACAGACGCGATCTTTACAGACAACTACAGCCGCTTCCGCAAACAGATGGCTGTCAAGAAGTACCTGAACTCTGTCTTAACAGGAAAGAGAAGGTAGGAATCAGTCATTATGTTAACTTTTATCTCTCTGTATACACAAATAGACTCCTTGGTTTCTGGAGCTGCTTATGGATGAACAGAAACAACCAGAAGGAGCATTACTTCACGCCATTCCTGCTTTTATTTGATGAATAAACGAGCTTAGTGGTTGCAAATCACAATAACCAGCTGGTAAAATGATACAGTGGTTCTGCTAAAATGTATTTATACATTTTTTTTATTTGGGTATTGAGTAAAGCAAATTTAGCTGAATATTGTGCAAAACAGGCAGCATTTGCTTTAAGAAATCCTCATTTTAAGGTTTATTGACTAGACTGCTTGAATTACCTGGACATGTGTTTGTAAAGCTATTTTTCTTCAAAAACAATAAATGCACAGACCGGAGGATTCATAAGGGTGATAATTTGTCCATTTGAATCTATGAAAAAAAATGACCTTTAGAGGCTTGAATGGAATAAAATCTCTGCTTAAGAATGCACAGACAATAAAAAGACAATCAACTTTGCTCAATATATTGACTTGTGCAGCTCAAAAACTTTGTCACGTCAATCACTTAATACACAAATAAAAGCAGTACACTCATCTCACTGAACAATTGTCGTGGTTTGTGAAGAAATTCGATAGGTGTTCAGTTATAAATAAAAAAAAGTTGTGCGGACCTCTAACGCCCTCTGTCCTCCCTGATATCCTTACACCACACAGCCTAGAAGATCCTGTAACCAGCGAGGAGTCCAGGGACGAACCCAAAACCTTCCAGGAGAGCTACGACGACATAAACGTAGACCATCTCCTAAACAACTATCAGCTGGTAAGTTCAGACACGTGTACACAGTTGCTTGCGGTTACACGTGTTGCACACATTGACATAAATCATTCCTTACTGAAATGCCACTCATATTTGATTTGAGGCCATTGCTAGTGTAGGGTTGTCTTTTTTTAATGCTAGCATGAGGTGAAAATATTATTTGACTCCACAAGATCTGCTCAGTTTTTGGTGCTACTTTTGCAACATGTGATCAAGACATTATTCAAAATATTAGCAATGGAGCTGCTCTGCTCGGACTATAACGAATGCTCTTCCTGCAGTATATTTAGTTAGTAATGTGTTGGCACATGTGAGGAGAAAAACATCAACATCAATAGCACCTATTGGTTTCTTTTGACTCAGAATTTTGTAACCTTGAGTCGTGAGGCATGCTAATGCCAGCAAGCGTAGATATCAACCTACAGCTGCACAGCTGCAATGCACAGAAACATTTACCAGATTGTGCTAATTAACAGACTAATGAAATCCTAGATTTCACTCACCAAAACCAAATGCAAAAATTTGGGGCTGCCTGTGCCACAGAGGAGGTCACGTTATCTGTCAGAATTTCATTAAAAAGTGCTAAAAGGCAGCAAAAGCACAAACAATGTTGTTTTATGACAAGTATGAAGCTAAATATCTGAGGTAACTTTCACACAATTGAAAAAGATGAAGACCAAAGATGGTACTGCATTAATATATAAATTGCCAGACTATCAGTCAATGCTGTATTATGTATTGCAGTTTTTCAACATGAATAACCTTCTTCTTCTCTGCCTATTCTTTTTTGCAGGCACTCTGAGGAGAGGCCCATGCTCGAGTGAATACCTCAAGTCATCCTCATGAAACCATTCATTCAAAAAAAAACAACAACACCGTATTAATCCAATGGACATTCAAAAGTCAACCAACAATGATGTGTTCTCCAATGTGGTTATCTAGCTATCTGTTCATCTACACACTACATGTTTTCACTGTATATATACCACATATATATACACAATGCTAATGGCAAAAGAATCTTTGGGCCGCACTGAGCAAATGCACATGTCAACAAATGGCAGCAGTGGATAAAAAGATCGTCGCTGTTGTTCCATTAACTCTTTCTGGGGAACAACACTAGTGTTACATTTAAGAGAAATTTGTCTCATGAACTTTCAGTTGAAAATTTGAGCCATTGACTATTGATAGAGAAGTTTTTTTTTAAAAGCATACTTGTTGATTTTCAGTGGATATACTGTGACTGTAGCTTTACTGGCCAACATCTAACTTTGAATGGAAGGTAAACATGATCAATCTCTCACAAACCTTAATTTTTCAGACAAAGGTTTAACTTCCAGTGGAATAATAAAAACAATCCAAAATTTGCCCCATCCGCTTTCTGGACTTCTACATTTTAGAAATTGAAATGGACCATTCAAGTTAAACTAAAATAATAACACTGTCCAATTTCATCTGCACACAGCACGTAATCGTTCCCTTTCAGTTGGCATTTTTACTTTGGTTTTAACAAACCAGCACTTGTCAAATTAACTTTAAATGGAGCATTCAAGTCTATGTGATTAAATTCAGACTCATTTCATTAACTGTCAGTGGAGCATTGGAACAACTGATTTTCAGTGGAACATTAACAGTGTTAACTTTTAGTGAAATTACAGCTTTATGCAAATTTCATCAGACTATGTGTTTCATTTCGATTTTAAGATTTTTTTTTTCTATTAATTTTCGATGGATAATTTCCCCCCGATTATTTCTAATGGTACAACTTCTCCATTAAATTTGATCAATTAGTTGACATGTTGAATGTTAATAAAACCACTGCTTTTTATGTCTTTATTTTTCATTTCAGGGTATCTGTAATCCTTTCACATTTAAGTAAAAGATTGGTCCATTCAAACTATAAATGAAACATGTCATTTATTTGGTTTTAGAAATGTTCAGTTGACCCATTTAATGTCAACAGAACAATAGTCATAAGATTGAAAGTGGACAATTTGATTGATTTCGTTTCAGCGAGACAGATAAATTTATTGTTCTTTAATGTACGGTTGTGTTGAATTAAAGTGTTGTCCCAATCATTTTCAGTTTTGCAGTCATGATCTGTGCGCACAGCAAGTTGTCAGAGAATTCATAGATGTTCTTTTCATGGGGGATTCACAGGCAAGGAGGACACACATTGAATGGACACAGATGCATATAATCACTTTACAGTATTCAGTATGTAGAGCAAAAAAAAAAGAAGTTATAACTGTGCATAGACCTGCCTTTAGCGTATTTAGTGATGTAAACCAGTCACCAAATAAAAGATTTTGGTTTATTTTTCAAAGCTGATGTGTTTTGTCTGCCTGATTGTTTGATGGGTAGAGAGATCACTGCCTTTTACAACCAGCTGATTGAAAGTTTGAGGACAAAAGTTTGTTTAGTGGGAAAAAAAACTAAGCTGGCAAAGGGTTGGAGGGGGGGGGGGGGGGGGGGTTTTTTTTTTAAATGTGT
>VURO01050504.1:24098-42100 GCA_015108175.1 Pelvicachromis taeniatus | reverse complement strand
CCCCCATTGAACATTCATACAATTTGTTATGTTCACCCACAAGCTTCACTCTCTGAGAAATATGACATCAAACCTACGAGGAGAAAAAAAAAAAACATGATCGGTAACTACAACTCAGCATTAAGAGGGGCCAATGTCATATCACCACCTGCTGTATATACATGTATACAATAATAAAGTGTCAAGTACCCGAAGCAGTCAAAAAAATAAAATAATGAGAAACAAAAATTAAGACAAAATCAAAAGGGCGAACAAACATATTGACACTGCAGGGCTGTGAGGGATAAGAGGCCACGTAGTAAAGCCAACACGTACATTGACAATGGTAGTGCTTCAGAAACACAAACCCTCCACCCCTCGTATTCCCGAGTCCTGCAATTGGCGAGCCCCCATTAAAGTGGATTTGACTCAAAGTGAATTTGTTTTTCAGTAAGACAAGCCATAGATTCTTAAAATGCATTTTGTAGAGTAAGTAACACTTCAATCAAACCCCTGCCTCAATCTTTCTGGAACATTTAGAGAGGAAAAACTGTTGCATCAAAACTGTGGCGAGTTTTCCTTGCATATGCCATATTGTGGCAATGGTGTTTCTATGGTAACTGTACATTTCAGACCTGCAAAGAATAGAAAAAGAGTTGTTTTCATTGGGAGGATTTGTCCTCGCTTCACCCGTACAGCAGCCAGAAGGTGCTCGACAGACACCTTTCTTAGAGCTTGAAGGCTGTGAGGACAAAACCAATAAAAATCTAAATCAACTGCATAGTTGCTCAGAGTTCCTTTGTATCCATCGTACATTTGCCTAAGCACATATGCCACATATGTATAAAAACCACTATTATTACAAAGAAAAAATGGCCCAGAAAGTGGACGTGATGGGTGCATGATTTGAAGCGTTCTTTGCTCTTTAACAAATAAACCAACTTAAGTGCTTGCAATTCTACGCCGTGTCCTAAGTAATAGGAGAAAGAAATATAAAGATTAGATTTTTGTGACACCCTGATTTGGTTTATAGAGGAATAGTTAGTTGTTTGTTGTAGTTTTATTTATTTTATTTTTTTAATTGCCTTTGCATCTTTACTCCTCTCTGTTCATTGGCCTGTCTCACAGGCGGTGCAGAGTGACTATGGTGTCCAGCAGTGTCCTTGTCCTCCCTGCAGTCTCAGGGCCCTGCCTCCCCTGCTAGCTCCTGCAGCTGAGGACTGTGTGCATGTGCTCCAACAGCAACCTCCACCTCCACTGCCGAGGTCGACTCAGATCGCCGCCTTCCCCTGATGGTATGAGACCCGGGGCCAGTGTCGGATCCGGGGCTAAGCAGGCCCAGGGGGGCCTCCATGAGCCCTGGCTCTCTCACGCGAGGTTTCCGGCCTCGACGAGAGGGGATGCCGTTGCAGCCATCCTTCTTGAGGTGACGATGCAGGTGATCCGAGCGCACAAAAGTCTTAAAGCAGCTCGAGCACTGATAGGGGCGCAGGCCGGTGTGTACACGCATGTGGTTCTTCAGGTCGTAGTTGTGAGCAAAGGCAGCTCCACATTGTGTACACAGGTAAGGCTTCTCTCCTGTATGCTTCCGCATATGAACCTTGAGCTTGTCCTGCCTGAGAGGGAGAAAAATAAACACGATCAAGTAAGAATACAAAGGAAACAAATCTGCTGCACTAGAAGATCTGTTCACACCCATTTGAATGCACTTAGTGCACACAGCCAGCTTCAGGCTGTTTCAGTTTTTAATCACTCATGCAATATCATGTACAAATACATAATTAACTCAAACTATATTATCAATTCTCACACGTACAGTGGCCAGCCTAATATGCTTTGGATGGATTTATTTTCCATTTAAGAGATATCTCCTGGATCTCCTCCAGTTCCGTGAGGGTACCTTGTCTAACTGACGAGAAGCCATAAACGTAACCTTTATATTTGTGCAAATGCACGCAAGAGCACTATTGCTAAATGATAACAATATCAGTTTTATATTGGCTGTTTTATGGCTTTTGTTAACATGTGTTTGACGACAACACAACGACAACTGACAGATTGCAAAAATGTTTAATGGAGACTTCAATTTCCTCTGCAGCGGAACGATTCCAGGATCATTTGGAAAGAGCTGACATTTATTGTGGAGTAGTACTGTAGTACTGTAGTACTGTGTGCAGTTCAAGTTTGCAGCTTATATTTATCCACAAGAGTCGTACTGGGACTGACTTTTGTAGGTGTCGCACATGAGCAAATAAAACAGCTCATGTGGAAGACTTGCTTTCGAACAAATTGTGAGGTCTACAACTGCAGTCAAAACAACATAGAGCATGACTCTATATCAAAACACATCTCATAATACGAAACTATTTCACTTTCCAATGACACCACCTACTAAACTTTATCAGACTTTTTTGGCCTTCATCTGACTCTTGTCCTTCCCTCCCCCCTTTAGCCCTTACTATCTCTCCAGCTCCGAGCTCTTAAATCTCCTAACCCTTCTGTACCGAGGGCAGAGGGCTTCTAAACAAACAAGCGTAGTTAAGACAACTGCATCTGAACACACATACACACCCACCCACAGGTGTGTGTATGCAAGTGCCAGGTAAGTAGATTAGCTGTCATACAAGGAAACAAATAAACCCACTGCAACCCTCAGAGGTCTGTATACCTGTGCCCTAATTATAAATGTTAACCACGAAACGTATGTGTGCACACACATACACAAACACACGATGCAGACACATAGTTAGGTCAAAGCATTGAAACAAAGTGGCATACTGACAGAGGTGAATTATTTAAAGGACGGGTGATTTATTACTGCGCGAGGCACACTCTTAACCCCGTTCAAACAGGATTAAGATTACAGTGCCCCCTTCCCACTGCCAATCTGAAGAAGGTAAATTCAGATTGGTCTTCCCTACCTGCCGTGCCAACAGAGGTTTTGGCTATTTCTAGCCAACTGTATCTATTTCCAGCAAGTCCACTGATTAATTAATTAAAGGAATGATTTCATGGAAAAGTCAAGACTTCTAAATAAGAAGAAAACATGTGCGCCCGAGTCCCCTTCTGTAGCTTAGTCACATTTATTTGAGCAGCACATGGCAGATTTCATTAGAGAGGTAAGGGAGTGACAGAAAGAGAGAGGAGGGGGTGGTGTAACTACTCTGCCGTGGGCAATAATCAACATAACCAGAGATCAAAAGTTCACATTACTGCATTGGAGCACATAGAGCACCATCCAGCGCCTGTAATCCCCCTCTGTATCAGAGCACAGCACTTTATAGCAGCCTTCCACTAGATAACACTACCATGGCACTGCCTTCTTTTATAGGACCCCTAAGTTAAAATTCCAGGACTTTGCTATGAAGGCTAATCACAATAAAACAAACCTTTACAACCCTCCAGCCCCCTCTCTCTGACTTGAAAGATTCTACGTGGCGTTATTATTAACATTCAGCTTCAATGTTACGTTGGAAAAAATCCTGGTTAGCGCCTAATCACTCCATCGTCAGGTAAACACACACACACGCACACACAGCTTCACAAGCTGCACTGCCTTCTTAATGCAAAGCTAAGTTGGTTAGCGCTAATACTCCTGCTCTTGGCTTTGTGGTGTTTCCCCGCTGCTGGCCATTTTGTCAACAGTGTCCAAGACTATTAGCACATGTGACTTGAGGAAGTCACTTCATTAATTGGGCTTACCTGGTAAAGCGCACTTTGCAGATGGCGCATTCGTAGGGTTTCTCTCCCGTGTGCGTTCTGATGTGACGCGGGAGCTTGCCTGCCCCTTGAATGACCTTGGAGCATATGGGGCACTTCTGGAAGGCCTTGGAGCGCATCTTCCGTTCTCCTCCACCCCCGCTGGCTCTCTCTCCGACCCCCCTCTCTGCTCCTACTCTGTCTTGGGCTGTACTGCCTCGTGATAACCAGAGTGATGGCACTCCCTGCGTTACAGCGGATGACGCTGTATCTTCGTGCTGTGTACTGCTAAAATAATTCAAGTAAAATTCCATATCAGGGTCATCGCCATCTCCCTGGTCCTCACCGGTCGTTGCACGCTCCTTCTGCCTCTCGATGGAGTCCATCATCTGCTGCAGGAGGGCACTTGCTGAACCCCTCTCCGTTATCATTGCCTCCCTACAAGCGTCCTCCGTTTCGGGCTCCTGCCCCAGCCTAGAATTGTGAGGGAGGTAGAAGTGTCCGTTTTGGGACGGAGGGTAATATGAGGACCCCAGGCTTCCTCCGTTACCCTGCACCGCGTCCCCATCCTCATCTTCGTCCTCATCGTCGTCTTCTTCCTCTGGTTCCTGCTTAGGGACCTGGGACAAAGCAAGGGCCAATGGGGAGTAGTACTCGCTGGGGCCAACAGGGGCCCCGTTGCTGGGGGTGCCCCCGTTACCGTGATTAAAGTGCAGGTGTGCGGTGGGCAGGTCCCTGAGCTCTGGCGTGCTGCAGCTGCTGCTCCAGTGCGCCCCTCTCTGGAAGTACTCCAGATACTCCCGGGCCCGCACCCGGTTCCCCTGCTCCCTCCCCCCTTTGCCTTTCCCATCCTCATCCTCGCCCTCATCTTTTCGCTCACTGCCCGCCTAAAAGTAATAACAAACAAAGTGTTACAAGCTTGTGAAAAAAAATTACAAATAAAAACAGAAAGTGAAAGAAAAGACAGACCGGAGGCAGAGGAGGAAATTTAAATTTTAAAATAAAATGTTTTAAAATGTTTATCAGATGCAAAAGGATGATGTGAGCAGACCTGTAGGGCTTTTCAGCACTGACTTGGTATCCTGGATGCACACCAAGGCGCTCAGCACGCTCATGGGTATTAGTATGTGCAATGAGAAAATGAAAACTAATTGGCAAAGAACATTCATGCCTGGTGTACATATAAAACGAACAATAAAGCAGCACACGGTCCTGTGTATGTCTTCGCTGCCGTACTCTGTAACTCTTAAAAACGCCAGTCTTGAAAAAGGTTATTAACAGGATTCAACTTTTGATCAAATGTAACAACAGATGTTAGAACATCTCCAGTGGGGCTACGATGATTTGACATCATGTCATCTTATCTTATGATGTAAAGCATTATGCATGCAGCGCAGCATGTCACAGCTACACTTGATCACGTTGAAGTGTAGCTGCAATGTGCTGTGTCTGTACTCTGTTAAAGAGCATGCTGTCCCTCCATAAATGCTGTTGGCTCAGAATGAGTAAGCGCTGAACTAACCCCCACGACTGTGGGGGGGTGTTTGGCATAGTGAGAAAAACTGATAAAGGCCATGATATAAGCTTCACTATGTTGAGCATTAATTGAAGCTGATGGCTTAATGACAGGGTGGCCCTTTCACTGTGTGAATGAATCGGTTACTTGGATACAGGTTCATTCCTGAATTTGAATTGCAACACAAGTTAGTTTAGCATTGAAAGTCTCGTACCGGCGGGGAGAGCACTTTGGTGTCCAGCAGGTGTGTACAGACATCCTGGACAGGTGGGATTTCCAGGAGGCGTGCAGCAGCAAGGATCTCAGCCACACTGCTGTGACTGACTGTCAGCGTGGCCGTGTAGGCAAAGTCCAGCAAAGCTCCCAGAGCCTCCGCTGCCACAAAGTCGATGTTGTAGATGTTCTGTTGGTCGGCGGCTGCCCCTGACGTAAAGAGCTTGTGGAAATAGGTGCTGCAGGACGCCAGGACGGAGCGGTGAGCTGGGAATTCCCGATCTTGGGAAACCAGGAGCACGTCACACAGCAGCCCGCTGAGCCTCTGCTTATTCAGGCTGCCCAGGATGTCTGCGCTGTGTTCAGGGAAAGGGATCCCCACAGGACCTTCCTCCGCCTCTCCTGCTCCTCCTCTCCCTCCTCCACCCCCACTGCTTGCTATCCCCCTGAGCCGCCTTCCGCCCCTCCCGCCGGCTCCTAACGACATCTTCCACCAGCCTGCCGCCGAGCCGCCTAGCACAGCCCCCACCCGTGTATCCGTCCTGCCGTCTGTCCGTCTGCCTATCTGAAGGAGAGTAGGAACAGGTGGAAAAGAAAAAGAGGAAATTAACAGACAGGTATTATATGGACACAGAAAGAGAAATAAACACTGATTACCTGAATAAAAAGTTTGCAGAGGCCTCATTTGATAATTACTGAAATATCGAGCACGAGAATGGAGAGTTCACAGTTCATGGTACACAGCTGGTAAAAATACACGTATAAAGATTTTGAAATCATTGAAATATCTTTGGAAAAACTGCAAAAGCATCTACAAACCTGGGTCATATCTGGTTGCCCAAAAATTGACATTATTGTCAAATATAAAACTGGCTTTACAATTAGGATGCTTACATTTGAGCTATCAAGCAACATGTGAAGAAAGTCAAAAAAATGTAATTTCTTAAACATCTTAATAACCAGTCCGTAGCCTAATATGACACCGTTTAAATACAGACTTTTTTCTAGCCAATGATCTTCAACCAAATAAACTGTACCGACTTTTCCAGCCGGTCAATAAAAATCACTAATGAGTCACTCATCTTTATTCATTAATTTCTTGGCAGTTCAAAACTTCTCTGCTGCTTTTTCACACCAAGATATCGACAGTTTCTGTGAAAATACATCAAACCTTCCCAGAACCACATACATCAAATTCTTCTGCTTAAAAATAAAAAGAGCCTGCTGTAAACCTGACTAAAACCAAACTTCACCACGAGCATTTCACATTTGCCAAATTCACCGAATGCTGTAAACAATCTATTTTGAGAGGACTCACAGTTAGAGTCGAAAAAGAAGCTATTTGGTAATTCTACATCACAACCTCTCAGGAATCATTTTATGGGTTCGGTTACAGACTTTGTGCAAAACAGGACTGTTATATATATTTGATGGTGCAATGAATTAGTTTCTGATGGTGCTGAATAAACAGTAGCCTGCAACAATTTGGATTTGGGTCAACAATTGGGTGAAGATGTTTGGACTGGATGCGTGCAGGTGGCTAGGAGCCCATTTCCTTGTATACACGCCCACATCTATGGGAGTGTGCATGCACTTGTGCAAGGAATCAAGTAAGAGGTCGTGGAGGACAGATAGGCAGAGGGCTGTGGGGATCAGAGTGCATGCTGGGAGCTGGGCTGTGCAGGCTATGCTCTCTGTGTCGGTGGAAGCGAGAGAGGTGGAGGAAAAGAGGTGGAGGGGAGGGGGGCTGCCAGAGCAGACCCTGTGGAAAAAACTCCACAGGAGGAGGAAGAGGACACGCAACAAGCTGTGAGGGAACGGTATTAAAAAGGGAGGTTGTCAATCCGGTCTGAGCTGGTTACCCCACCCTGTACTGTGTGCCAAGTTTCAGAAAAGGCCTGTCCCCTCGCTCACGTGTGGGGGGAGATTAAAATGATCGACTGAAGCCTGCGCAGTGGGAGGGGGGTTTCGGCGGAACAAGCCATCCTTGATTTCTCTATGAACGCACGGGCACACAAAAAACTGTAACATCAATAACATATCAAGCACACACATGCAGGCCACGCGCAGACTCCAACCCTTTCCCCCCTTCTCCATCTGCCAGGGAGACCCAGCAGGGGGCAGCGGGTGGTGGTGGGAAGCAGGGATGTGTTGCATGTGCTGCTCTCTACAAGCGCAAGGCATTGAAATGACATTCCTTCAGATCAGACCTTCTGGTGTGTTTGTACACTACACCCCACTAACAAACCTGCCAAACCTGGCTGCCTCTCCTCTTTCGTCCCAGTTCACCCATGCTCACCTCTCCTTCTCTCTCCTCTGGAAAAATCTGATGACACACCTGAGATTTGGCAACATGTCACCTTTGTACAAATAAGCAGATGCTTGTTTAAGCTTATTATGAGCAACAAAATAGGTCAATGTTTTTTTTTTTTTTTGGTAATTACCCCAAAATCTAAAGGCCCGTACATCCAAAGAACACTGTAAGACTGGTTTACATATTTACATGGTAATGCTCTACCATTTTTTTATTACTTGCTGTAAATTCTCTCTTAACTCAATTCAGTTTTGATAGGCAGTTGATCAGAAAGCCTCTGCAAACACTGCCAATATCTTTCACAAAGCTCTGATAGAAACAGACTGTCAGACAAGGCAAGAGCAAATTTTATTATCCAACCCCTCATCTGAATATGTTGAGGGAGGGGAGGGAGATGAGTGCAAAGACAAAGAGAGATGACACGGGAGGGAGAGAGCGAGCGCGAGCGGTGTGAGATGGAAGAAAGAGCAAGAGAAAGGGCAACCACATGGCTACCGGTCATGTCCTTCGCAGGTGGAAATAGATCTCTGTGAGCCCATCCAGACCTGAGCCAACCTGCTTTTCTCTAACACAGATCTACAGCACCTGCACTAGACCAGGCTTTGCTGCGAGCTTGGGTAGCACGCTATCCCCCGCACATACAAAGCTGACCCTAGGTCACAGCTTTGTGGGGTAAAGACATTGAGCTGAGAGGAGATAAAAAAAAACAAAAAACACACACGCATACATGTGCAAACTTGATTCAGCGCCAATGAAGCGCAGAGGCACCACTCTGCATGCAAAAGCCACCTGTCCTCGAATAAACCTACAAAGAGCACTACGAAAGAGGAAACACAGTGCAACAAACCTGATCCTGACACCTCCTCATGGCTTGAAACATTCCTTATCACTAATTCATGCCTGTGGGTGACAAGGCCCGCAGCCCGGCACAAAGCAGCGCAGCAGCTGTCCGTGTCCCTGGCGCTCCACTTCCAGGGTAGGGCCTCCTCTCAATGCTCAGTCCATGAGCACCCAGGCCTGCTTTGCAAGTCAAACAACTCCTTTAAAATAGGACCTACCCATCCCTTCCCCGCCCTCATCACCTTCATTTCATCTGTAATCTGCCCCTTCCCATATATCAGCACACAACGGTCGTTTCTGACTTTCTGTTTTGCTGTCGTTTCGGTTGACTGCGCAGTGACATACGCATTAAAAATCTTTGCCAAGACAGTTATACCCGATTTTCTTCTCATTCGCAGACAGGAAGCGCGGGTTGTTAGTAAAAGCAGTAGTATTTTGGCTGATACACATCATCTGTGAAACATACCACTCATTCCAAAATACAAAGAAACAGTCTGCGCAACCCCAGGTGTTTAGACGAGAAAATAGATTTCTTAATGCACACAACAACAAAAAAGCAAACGAACAACAACCGCCGACCAAATTTCACAGCAAATACCACATCAGTATATGTCTGTTATTCTAAACTTTCAGTTACCTCTTTCTCAAACTTGAAAAACATGAAAATTTGTAATTGGCTCATAAAAATATTACACAACTCAAAGTGCTGAGAAGCCTGCCTTTAAAAGAGAACAAGCAGAACAAAGATGAGTGAATTAAAGAGCCCTTAAACTATAAACGCTAATGGAGCATGGAGCAGCCATGTTTTAAAAGTAAAATACAGGAAAGTTACTAATTTTATGTGTTTATAATCCTAGACCTTTTACAAGAGAACAATTTTTTCTCATTTTTACTCAGGTGAAGACTTTATGCATTCACCAGCTCATTTGCTATCCAAGTAACTCATTTATTACAACCTCAAGTGTTTGTATAAAGACTCGAGAAAACTGCGACTCCAGAAATGAAAACATGTGAAAAATCTTTGTATCTGGTTGGCCCAATGCTCCTGTCTATTATTCCATGACACTTTTTATAATCATATCTCTTTCTCCCTTGCCCTTATTTCACAAACTGACTCAACTGTTTTTGCCTCTATGGCAACAACCAAGGGAATCACTTTACTCAGGTCAACAAAGTTCAAGGTGGGACAAAGAGGACATCGCAAGATAACTGGAATGAGGAGGGGGGTGGCAGTTCCTAGGAAAAGTGGATTTTGATCAAGTGCCACAGCTAAGTGACTCATTGCTGCCAGCAGTGGAAGGAAACCTGATTGGTCATATTGGGAGCGAAGCAGGAAGAGAGTAAGCAACTGATAAAACTGAAGCTGCGAGGGCTGGCCTAGGCCTGGCAGCTTTCACTAGAAACTAACCAGGAAGCACTGCCAAAACATAGACACAAAGCCAGTGAAAAGGTAGTGGGTGAGGCAGGGCGTTAAACTTACAAGCTCGCTCATAACTCATGAGCACATGGAGGCCCAGGAATCCGGCTCAGATGTCAATGATAAACTCAAGAGATCTCATTCGGTTACCTGGTATAACCTGTTACAATAAGTGGAAAGGTAACCACCCACAAGTGGGGCAAAGTTTAATTTGAGGAAGCCAGCAGGGGGATTTATGATTTCCTTAAAGAGTGTTTGTGCTGCCGTAGAGCAAAGGAGCTCCAGAAGAGGGACATGTGGCTGCTGTCAACGACGTGCAGAAGCCCTCAAACTGTTCAGAATTTGCATGGTTTTATTTTCATGACCGTTTGCGCTGTAGCACTCAGACCCACAGCCTACCAAACACACAGATAAAAACAAAACTTTGATTCACTTTAGCATGACACCCTGAAATGACTGCTCTCGCAATGCACACAATAACAGAAGGAGTATATTTCTTTTTGCACCTGGACAACTTCTGTTATTAGACAGCATTTTACTGAATGCTCCCCTCCATATATAAATGATGTGCTGCTCAAAGTCCTGAAGTAGCGGTCTAAATAAAAAGGGACCTTCTTAAATAAAACACTGTTGGGTGCACTGCAAATGTTTTTTTGTGGTCACTTAATGTAGAAAAAAAAACGCGCTGGTAGATAGTCAAATCTTTTCTCTCAGATTTTTTTTTTTTTTTTACAAGTAAAACTTTAACTTCAACAATTCTTTAAAGCCTGTTACCGTTTTGTGGTTTTCATGACAATTTTGTGCCGCTCATCAGAATTATAACACATGGTGGGGAGACTAGCCTCTCTCAGGCTGCAGCATAATAAAACCACATCCACAGTCTGAGTTCCTTTTAGTGTGAGCAACACGGTTCGACACTGCCATGCTGCCAACCAGGAAGTGCATGAAAATCTGAGACGTGCCTTCAGAAACTGCACTACACCCCTACACTGCGTTGTACGGCACAACTCAAGCTGGCCAATCGGTCGGTCCGCAGGCCCAGCGTGCCCCAGCTGCACCGCTCTGTGCATGCGCAGTCCAACGGGGAAAGAGGACTTCCTGTGAGTCTGTTGCAGGCGTGTAACAGAACCCGCTCTGTTATCAGATGACCAGCTCTCTGCTTGCTCGATCTCTCTGTCCCTACTGTCTGACCCCCCCTCCACACACACACCACTGCCTCCCCCTTCCTCTCATCTGTCGCTCTCATCTCATCATTGCCCCATCTCTGTCTCAGAGTCTGCACTGCATAGTATCCACCACATCACCCACTTCCCTTTTCCATTGCTGAGGAGGCAAAGCAGCGCAGACCAACCCACCCTCCCGAGTCTCACTCTCCCCTAATTCATCCCACCCATTGTCTCTCTTGTTTCATTGCAAACCGATTCTCTAAATCAACGTGCGGACAGTGTCAGATTGGTCTCATATCCTCCTTCCTGATCAGTTGGCCTTTCTGCTTAATTAAAAATGAGACTTTGGACTCTATCCTACAGTTCTTAATATCAACTTCACAATAAATTAAAAGTGTTGACAGAAGCCTGCCGACTTCTTCTATTCCATGGTTTTTACTTGATACTGAAAAACCCTCGCTTACCAAAACATTTAACTCCCCAAGTGTGGAAATTCAAGTCTAGCTTTACCCCCCCCATTCTGAAAAACATCTCAGTCTTTTACTCTCCCACTCTAATTTGATCAGGTTGTGTTGGCCTCTCCATAATAAATGTCCCAGAAGAGAACAGAAGAAGCCCCTTTACTCCCCCTAGACTTCAGCACAACAACAGAAAAACAACAGAGAGGGGTCTGTCTGTCTAGCCAGGCTGGAAGCTGTGGTATACTAAGCAGCTGACCAGGGGAACCAAACATTAGGGGGAAGTGAAGCTGCATTCACCATGGAGGAGACTAACCAAACAATATGAACTGGAGATAAATGTGCAAAAGCATATAAAAAAGCATATATAGAGACAGGGCAAAGAAACATTATAGAAAGTGTGTGCCGTTTAGCACACAACACCACAAGAAAATATCACCACGAGTGACACTAGATACTAGAGATTATGTGACCATGTGACAAAAAAAAAGTAAAACTCAACAAACACAATGACTGTTACATGTGATGTACAGTACACAGCCAACATTTCACTCCGAAACGAACCCTCAAACTGCCACGGCGACATCACGCAACCTGTCTTCTCAGTCTGTCTGAACCTGCTAGTTTCGGGCCATAGTGGTGTAGGCACAAACATACAGGAATATCAAACTGTATTCAGCCTCACCGCCAAATTGATGGGTGGTGTCTTGGACCTGCCCACAGCCACTGAAGTCCCCTGCAATTCCCCTGGAGTCTATTGTTGGTAACACAGACGCACACGCATGCGTGCACACACCCATACAAACACATATGGCGTCCTAGTTTAACCTCTTGCTGGAATTCACTTGAAATAACTATACTTTTCTTACACAGTAGTACCTAAGAAATAACACAGCGCAACATCAACACAACATTTACTGTAACTAATACATACATGCATTTGTTTGTAACACTGGGCTAGAAAATGTCGCCTGTCACCTTCTGAGAAACATTCCAAACACTTTCCCAGCACTTGGGCGTCTTCATGTACTGCGCTCTGCTTGTACCCTCTCCGTGCCCACACACTTAAAAAACGGGTTCAACAAGTATGCAAAGCCAAAAAATATGCATCTGGTTATCGGGCAAAGCAGCCGAGGGTTGCTATGAAGTTTTTAAACCACGAGCCGCAAGAAAGCATTACACGGCAGACGAGATTAGAATCTGCTTTTAACAAGATACTGGTGATGAAGGGGGTGAATGGACTATGAAGAAAACATGTCATGAGATTGACATGGATGAGAAAACCTGAAATCAAGCCACGAGAACATAAGTTCTCCAGGAGAAAGTTTCCAGAGCTTATGTGCTATTTTAATATTGCATGGACTTCGCTGCGACAGCTTCCCCTACAAGTGAAAATCAGCTGTCACGAGTTGTGTCACATATTCTCTTTGTCAGCGAGAAGAGATGCCACTTACTGATGATTCTCAAATAAGCTGTTGCTCAACTGCTCACCTGTACCCTGTCAGCGATCAGCGTGGTCGCGCTGCTACAGTATACAAAACATCTGATATGGTGGTTTTTGTGGAGTTGGTTTAACAGCCCTATAGTAGCAGCAGTACAGGATGTGCAACTGTCTTCATCTTTTCACTCTACTAATAATAGAAGGAGAGCCATTTAATCACAGCAGTAGGTAAAAAACATTCAAAGAAAAGTGCATCTTAACAGCATAAAAATAACCGCCATGCACAATGAGCTTAAATGGCCAGAGTTTAAAAAGTTAGTGCGATGGAAAGGAAAAACTTTGTTTAAACAAGCAGCTATTTCTCTGTGCACAAGCTTGCGCTCAACAGTGACCTATTTGCCATTCTCTCCTTTATCTGCAAGTGGGTCAAGAACTCTGAACTCTATCAAGCCCCTTTGCTCTCAGCCACAACATGCTATGGCATTTATTTCCTCTGCTTTCCTCTCGTCTCTTTTCAGTGACATCCTAAAGACCCACATGTGTGTGTGTGTGTGTGGATGCCTTTGTGGTGCTTACCAAATAGGCTGAAAATGTTTCCCGAGCCCTATCTGCCTCCCCTGCTTGCCGGCCAGCACTGCTGCCTCCGTCTCTGGGCAGGGCTAGAGCTCCAGCAGACAGGAAACTTGCGAGTGGCCCTAGTCATACAGGCAAGCCCTTGCCTGATCCCACACAAACAGACACCTACCCCCCACCCCCCAACCACCAGCACCAACACCACACCACCCCACCCCCCCTCTATTTTCAGCCCACAACTCAGCTTTGCATCCCCTACCCTCATTGGTTTGACAGCAGCTCACTCACCACACCTCCTTGTTGGGATAGGCTGGCGGCTGTTCCCTTTCCTGGATGGCCGAGGGCAAGGCACTCTGGGATATAGAGTTCCGCAACTCCGTTTGACCTGGTTTACAGTCCCTGCTGTGCACTACGAGTCCCAGCTCCCTCTGCCCTCACCACCCCCACTATCTCCAAGCCTCCTCTAACGTAAGCACTCGGGGCTGAATTATACACTACAGTGTGTTGCTAGCAGACTGCCAGGTATTAAAGTACAGATCAGCCATGTAGCAGGGCAGAGCTTCGCAGGGAAAAAAGCAACAACATTTCAGCCTCAACTGTCAGAGCAGTACTGAAGTCTTTCATCAGCTCACGCTACAGTGACATGGCAGACCCCTGAAACTCCTGCCCTAATTTGTGACTTATTCATATGGTGAGCAGTGTAATGGCACTACAACATGCCCTGCGCACACATCTCACACCACACGAAGCCTTTCAATCGCTGCCATCCCCAAAAGTTGTTGCCATTGCTTTTACCTTGTCCGATTGAATTATTTTTGGTTCCTCCTCCTCCTCCTTGTTCACTGCCCCCCCACCCTCTCTCTCTTTCTCTCTCGAGAACCCCCCCTCCTCCCTCCACCTCCTCCTCTAAGTGCTTCCACCTGCCTGAAAAGTTAATGCCTTGAACACATCCTATAAACTTTATCTCAAGATTCCCCAGAGGTAAAGAGCAGCACAGAGGAAGTACTTTAGAAGGATTAAAAAAAGAGGAACCTTAACTAGAGACTACTGCTGCGACCCACCTCTCCTCTCCTCTCTGGCCAACCCCCCCACCCTGCTCTCCTCTCTGGCCCCCTCCCTCATTCCTCTCCTCTTCTGCCCTGCTCTCCTCTGTTCGACAGGCCCAGGGCAGACAGAGGGGGGGATGACAGGGTGTCTTTAGCTCACCTGCGATGGCCGTGGTGGTGCTTGTTGTGGGTTAGCTCAGCCCTCTCCTCTCCTCCTCTCCGGAGCTCTCTCTCCCTCTCACTGTTGTGCAGCTTAAAGCCCCGTATGCGCTAACCAAGCAGCAGCAGATCAACTCAATTCCCTTCCTGGTTTCTGGAGGGCAAAGAGGTCCCTCCCTTTCTCTCTCTCTCCCTCTCTCTCGCTCTCTCTCTTAAAGAAACAGCATCCCCCCCCCCCTCGCTCTCTTCTCCCTCCTCCCTCCATGGAATAAAAGTAAAGTGAAAATCATTTTGCGCTAAAACAGTGACAGTTATCAAAGTAATAAAGTCACTCACATGTAACACCAATCATTGACCCACACCTTCGCACTCAGCAGTTTCACAGAGAATGTCTCCCCTCCATAGACAATCGTGGTTTTTCTTTTTTTTTTTTGGGGGGGGGGGGTTAAAATGTTGAGCAGGAGTTGTAGCAGGTCTGTTCTCACCCGCCTCATCTCTCGCTGCTCCTTTCCTTTTCTCTGTCAGTTGAGTCGCACCCACCCATCCTATTGCCTGAGGTCATGGTGTCCCACCCCAAAAGCAAGTCTTGGCACATTCCAGCACATACACTGGGGGCTGCCAGCAACCCCCCTCTATACACATACACTCTGGCTCTGCACAATGTTTGTGCATAATACCTGCCAGGCTCCAACAGGTGAGGTATTAGAGAAGACATTTCCAAGTGAAAACGTGTCTTACCCACTGTGGAGAACAGCGAGTTCCCGTGTGTAAATTTACAGTCCGTGTATTTGATGTTGCGCCACTTCCAACCACCCACCGGCACACCCCCTCAGTGAGAGCAAGCCAGCCATTGTGCCACTGAGTGGGATGGAGCATAAGATGTATTTGATAATCGTGTTGCACCATGAACCAACCCAGCACACCTCTGAATGCACTTTTAAGCAAGATATTGTAAGCACACACATACAAGACACACTTTACACAATGTTGCTGTTTGTGAACAGTGTTCCTTTGAGCCACACAGGAGTCCCACAGTGTAGCAGAGCCTGACACTGGCTTGGCACAACACACATGCAGGGGAATTAAGGGCTATTTGGCAGGGTGAGGCAGTGACACACTGTCTGTCTAGAGGGCACTGTTCAGCCAATCTCTGCATTAGCACGTGGGAGTTATAGCTCAAAAAGTTAAGAAAAACATGTGAATTGCAGCATGTGAACCTTTGATGTTACCACTTGCTATAATTTCCAAGACAAGAGGATGCATGTGGACAGGCTGTGGCCAAAGTGACATGAAAAAAAGCAGGATATACACATTCACATAAATACATAAAATTTTCACAAGATGCCTTCTATTCAGTTTTGCCCTAATTACCCACAATGAAAATGAGTTGTTCTCAGTCCACAGCAGTCTGAGATGATGTCAGACATTTTTATAGCAATGTCGCCTTTCGGTCCAATATAAACTGGTCCTCCCCAGTGCCAGACACCCCACATCAGATCTGGATTTGTCATTACTGTCTGAATGATGGTTTTGATTATATCTCTGCAAAAAAAGAAGGCAGTTAACAAGAATTCCTGTCCACAGACTGCCATGACCTCCTACATAAGGTTGATTTATTTAGTAAAAGTAAAAGGTTTCTGTGACCGCAGACATAGACTTTTTTCGTATGAGTTCTAGTTTAGTCTTTAGCACATTTCACATGCAGGTAATAATGTTTAGTTTAATGAAACTGGTACAGACTGTTGTGTTTGTAAACATTTTCTCTTCTTGTATATGCAGGCCCCAAAGTACAATATCAGTATAACTTGTACGTGTGAGTTGCATGTTATTATAGCTTTCATTCAAAAGGATTCCTATTGTACTAATGAGTGAAGAGTGTGTTGAGAGGATGGAAGGAGCACTTTGAGGAGTGCATGAATAAAGAAAATGAGAGAGGGTGAACAACAGATGGAGGAAAGTTAGTGACTCAGGAAGTGCAGAGGATTAGTAAGGAGGAAGTGAGGGCAGCTATGAAAGGCATGAAGAGTGGAAAGGCAGCTGGTTCAGATGACCTACCTGTGGATGTGTAGAAGAGGGCAGTAGAATTTCTAACCACACTGTTTAACTCAATCTTAGAGAGTTTGAGCCTGAGGACTGGAGAAGAAGTGCACTGTACTGATTTTCAAGAACAACACTGATGTGCAGAGCTGTAGTAACTACACAGAGATAAAGCTAATGAGACACACTGTGAAGCTTTGGGAAAGATTTGTTGAAGCTAGGTTAAGACGGGAGGTAAAGATCAGCGATCAGCAGTATGGCTTCATGCTGGGAAAGAGCTCTACAGATGTGATCTTTATTTTGAGAGTGTTAATGGAGTACAGAGAAAGTCAGAAGGAGCTGCACTGTGTCTTTTTGGATCAGAGAAAGCAAGTGATTCCCTGCTGAGAGAGGAACTGTGGTACTGCAGGAGGAAGTCAAGAATGGCAGCGAAGCATGCGAGGGTGGTGCAGGACATGTATGAGGACAGAGACAGTGGTGCGGCGTGAGGTAAGAGTGACAGATGGCTTTAGGGTGGGGGTGGGATTACATTGGGATCTGCTCTGAGCCTCTTCTTGTTTGCAGTGTGGACAGGTTGAGAGATGAGGTCAGACAGGAGTCTTCAAATGAGACTGTCATCTGTAGTGAGAGTAGCTAGCATGTGGACGAGAGCCTTCAGAGGTGGAGGTACGCTCTGAGAGAAGAGGAATGAAAGTCAGGAAAAGCAAGACAGAATACCTGTGTGCGAATGAGAGGGAGACAGGTGTAACAGTGAAGCTGTAAGGAGCAAATGAGTTTGAATACCTGGGGTCAGACAACACAAGAGAGGTGAAGCAGAGAATGCTCCATACCAAATGTACCAAAAAAATATATATACAACATTAATGTCAGGGGATCTGTTGTCTTTAAAAGAATGGTTACATAGTTACAGACCAAACAGTGCCCTACCAACATTCAGTGGGCATGTGTTCATAATCTTTGGTAAAAATTTAATAAGGTCTCTAACTTGTTTATTCTGTTCCAGCCCAGTAAGGCCACACTGCATTAGAATCAAGCAGCGGGTGTTACCAAATTTTTTTCAATGTGGGTGACCCACAGGAAATCAGAATGTTAGACCAGACACAAACACAGTGTACAAAAGCAAGATAGAAATAACTGGGGGGGG
>VURO01050504.1:6980-20657 GCA_015108175.1 Pelvicachromis taeniatus | reverse complement strand
AAAAAAAGTAGTCATGAGTACCCTCTTTGGTTTGTGACATTATTCATTTGCCAAAAAAAGTGAAAATGACTCCTTACACGCTCATTTGCCCTGGATTCTACTCTCAAACTCGATTATTATATTGGAGGTAATTGCAAGAGAACCTTTTAGCATCCATGATTCTAATTAAAGTAGCCGCATTTACCTTCAATAAAAGCAATCGCGAGTTTGCAAGTAGATAATATGCTTGGATTTCCCAACGATTTTCACCAAATCTCTACAGCAGGTTATTTAATAAAATACAGTCCCATAAGCCATCACCTGTTGCCATAGAAAAGGTTAATACAGAATATCTGACAATACAAAATAAGTTTGTCAATGCAAATTTAGCTGACACACTGGCAGCCCTTCAGTGCTTTACATCCTCTGTAGCAGTGTGGAAAAATGAGCTGTGGCTGCTCTCGACACCGTCGTGGTGAAGCTGTAGTCTTACAGTACAATGACTCAATGGGCCCTGCTGCTGGTGAAGAAATAAATGGGGAGGGGGAACAAAAACTGTTTGAAGCTATAGCAACAAGAAAAAAGTGCCAATATGTGTGAGAGCTTCTGTGCGTACACGTACAGCACATGCACGTGTACGCACAGAGGCCCAGAGACGTGGCAGGGCATCGTGGGACCCCGGTCACTCGGCGCCGCGGGTGGGAGTGCTGGGCTGGTTGAGACCCATGGTTTTGCACAACCAGCCTGCAAAGTCCACTCCCTCCACTTCTGATCGCTTGATGAATGTGTGACTCTAAAGGAAAATGAAACTTCAGTTTTTATGTTATCAAAAAAACCAAAACAAAACCAAACCAACAACAGACAGGTTTAGTATCACATTAAAAAAATAAATAAAAATGAATATTAGGGGCCCACCATGAGCATCTTCAGATCTGCTCTCTCAGCTGGGTTTTTAATCAAACTGCAGACAAAAATGACACAAAAATATGTTAAACGTGAGTAAAATATCCTTTGCATGTCGTTCATGCAGAGGGTTAGATGCTAGAAGGCCTTGTTCCGTTCTAGAGTTCACCGTGTGTGCACGCGGTTTTTTTAGTAGTTTTAACATCAGCCGCAGTGCAGTATACAACTTACACAAGACTGCTGTAGAAACATGTGCAGCAAGTATTTGAAACAATATGTGCGTATTCAGACTTTTTAAAGATAAGGAAAAGTAGATACTATTATGGACTATAAGGGGAAAACGTTATTTTTAAATCACTATTCCACATGGGATCTTTATCCGAGTGTGGTGCAGACTCGTTTCCATAACCACCTCAAACCTGCACAAGCACAAAAACTACATACATGCATTTAAGTACAACCAACTCTTGCAACATGTGCATAAAGCAATTTGGAATTGTCACAGTTCTCTGAATAGCTTACTTTCACAATTCTTGATGAGCCTAGAAAAGAAAGAGAAATGTCACATTCAGTGCTCACCATTTTGTCACAAAGTCCTGGAAGTCACTGGTGAAGACACCAAGTGGCAGTTTGGGGGGTGGCTGAGGAGGAAGCAAGAGTTAAAGATTATATGCAGACTGAGGACAGGTTTGAGTGTTTCAGACTATTGAAAAACAGACATTTCTCAGACCTCATTGACAATGTAGTCCAAAAGTTCAAAGATGGCCATGGCAGGTCTACTGTCCATCCCAGATCCTGCGGGAAAAGAAACAGACACAGTCTCTGGTTAGTCTTGTTTAGAATAGGTTTACGTGCTTTAGTTTAAATTTGGGTGCATTTTCTCAAACTGTACAACAGCACAGCAGCTCTTGTGCTGCCAAAAATCTCTGCATGAGCTCTTGTCTCTTTAAGGCAGCCATTATACTCTGTTGCAGACACCAACAGCTGACACCAGGGCTGAGTAATCATTCTGAAGTCTGCATGTGTGTTTGGGGAATTGTGATGTAAAGATGAAGTTTGCACATGGATGTCCACTCAGAACCTCATAGGTATTTAGGTACTGCGAGCCCAGTCATCTCTACTGAACGACTCAGCGTCTGAGCTGTCGTGTAAAGCTCTTCACCAAGGCAGGCATGGGCTGATTTTTTTTTTTTTTTTTTTTTAAATTAGGGACTGGTTACGTGCAGAGAATGTTTCCCTGTGAGGATCAATAAAGATATTTGACTTTATTCAAAATTCCAATGTTGGACTACACAACCAGAACGTGACTGCTCTATTCTGCTGTGGATGCCAGACAGGTTAATGCATGAAAACGATTTCATGCATTACTGTTGCTGAATTATGAATGCACTGTGTTTTTTTAAAACATGTATACCACTGGAAGTGTGAACAAAAGGCTAACCCTCACCCTGTCAAAAATCACCATCTTCAAATATCTACATTTTCTAATTGTCTACTGCATTATGATTATGACATAGCTGTGACCTGTGAGTCAGCTGTGAGCATACAGTCAAAGTAGAGTCAAAGCTGGCATGTTAATTGGCAGCCAAAACTGCCAATTAACATGCCAGCTTTTCCACTGCTCTTAGGGCAGTGTTGTCAAAAAACCCTTACCCACCGGGCATCCAGTTAATCAGATGCTAGGAGTGCATAAAGACTCTGTTTGTTCTTAAAGCCAACAACAGAAAATTTGCCACCGTTTGCTTGCGGCTGAGATATTTCAGAGTTCGCTGTGAGGCGTCCACTCATACGCTGCATGAGGCCACGCACTATGGAAAAGTGTTACACACTGGCCTCGGTAAGGTTAGAGCAGCGTACTCCCTTTTTGTGGACTTCACAAATCTTTTGCATACACAAAATGGTAAACAAGACACTAAGGGAGGAGAAAACCCACAAAGCATAATGTGAGCTCAGATCTAATCTAATGTCAAGTAATCTGCATAAGTTTATATGCACGTGTGTATGTGTTATTGCCCTTCATACCACTTATAGGCCTTCCGGGTGGTCTAGGCCTCTGCATGTTGACGTAAGGCTCTCCCTCTGCCCCATCCATAACGGCCCGTCCGAAGATGGCTTCCAGTTCTCTGGCGTCTGGTGGGGGGATGGGGTAGCGGCCAATCGCCAACTCTACCAGAGACAGACCCATGCTCCACACGTCAGACTGCACCGAGTAATGAGTGCCCTGCAGTCTCTCCGGCTGTTGAGAAACACATAACTACGTCACAGAGAGCCGGTGAAGCCAAGATGCCAGGCAGGAGAGCGGGCTAGGCAGGGAAGGCACAGGAAGTGGAGGAGAGGAGTGGGAAGAGAAGGGGGGTGTTATGGCAAGCAGAGGTGGGGTGTGGTTAGGGCAAGAGGACAGAGAATAGAGGGTTTAGCAGGAAGTGGACAAAAACTTTGGACTGTTTTAGGAGTGAGCAAGGACAGGTGTGTGTGTGTGTGTTAGGAATTGCAATCAAAGGGCAAGTCTCTCTGCACCAGAGGTGCTTTTTTGGGAGTAGGATGGAACACACAAGCAGCTTTTGGCAGTGCACCCACCAGGTGTCTAAGAGGGGAAAGGACGAGAAAGCTCGAGCACAGTTGCCTCCCTCATTGCCAAAGAGCCCTTCCTGGGTACAGCCCTTGGCTCTTGGCAGGGGAGTGAGGGAGGACCAGAGGAAAGGAAGGCAGAGGGTGGGACCAGAGAACAAGAGCCATGTGAGAAGAGTGGAGAAGGAAAGTGGGGATAGGGCCAGAGGAAAAGGGGTGGGGGCGCAGGCGCGCAGAGCTGACTCACCGACATGTAGGAGCGCGTTCCAACAAAGGAGTTGGCCATGGAATCTATGAGCTGGCCGCTAACACCGAAGTCGCACAGCTTGATCTCCCCACGAGAGTTGACCAGTATGTTAGAGGGCTTGACGTCTACATGGCAGAGAGGCCATGGAAAACAAATATGCATTACATTTACAAGAACAGGCTCTTCTTCATACCGTGTATCATCTGTCATTCCTTTGGCTTACAAGATTCTGTATGCAAGAGAAGATTTATTATTAAATTATACCTAAAGAAACAGCAGACACTGCTACACCAGTGTTCAGATTTGCACGCTTCTGTGCAAAACTTTTAGGAATTGTCATTTTCAAAAATAATACAGTGAACATTTTTTTAATACAAAGAAAACAAGAAAAACAAATGAATACTTGTTATGACCACCTTGTACCTTTAAAAACAGTATACTTTTTCCTTGACACATATGCACAGATTTTTCAGTGGGTTTGTTGCGGACTCTTTCAGGCGTGGTGATAACATATTTTCCTGTTCATTTCTGTGCGTAATCACTGACTTGCTCGAAGATGTAAAGATGTGGAGGCTACAGCAGCTGTTGCATGTTGTTCTTTTTGTTGCCCGAGACAATTCTTTAAGACTCTGGCTGTTTATGTCTCTGGTTACCCAATGGTACTGCAACATGGGCAAGGATTTAAACATCTTAATTTCCCGAAACTTTTTCCACTAAACTCATATAAAGCTTTGTTTATGTAAACCTCCCTTGCTTCATGTCTGAACGAGCCCCAGGTCACCTCTCTCTGCTTTGCTCTCGTGCAAATTGCGCATGACAAAAAAAAGGCACATCTATGATGGCTGCTTTTGTTTTGTTTGTTTCTTGGGCTCAATCATGGGGATGAATGAAGCTATAAGGAACATAAATCTGACCCTAGTTTGACTGACAGAATGTCATGACTTTTAATGTTGTTGAAACTAGCGTTATGTGCTTATACATAATGAGGGATGAGTATGGAGTAAGAACTGAGAGCACAGTATTTCAATATTATGCATGAATATTAAAAGAGGAACACCAAACATCAATATTTTATGATGTAAACTGCAAATAGAAATGTAACTTATTAGTGCAAGAATAGTCAAATTGCCTTTTCAGACTGCGCTCCTAGATTGGACGAGAAGCATCAGAAAAAAAATCCACATTTAAATTAAACGTGAGAAGTTATTTTTCCAGATTTCACCATGACAGGACAAAGGAGCAATTTTTTTTTTTTTTAAAAATCCAAGAAAACTACAAACATGAGGCTTCATCTCATGTTCCGCCATCCTGAGATAATGTTAGCTGACCACGGCAAAGTTAAATCTGTTCAACCAATGAGCTAACCAACACTCGACATACTTAGGTTGGCATCTTGGTATCCTCCAATTCCGAACGAGCCAAGAAATCAACACAGTCCATCCCCCTACTTTATCTGCGAAGACCTGCGACCACAATCTTGTGGATTTCTGTCACCTGCTCAAGACTATGGAACTCAGAAGCGTGACACCATCACACTTTGTCCCATCACAGCCTTTCCTGTATTCTGGAGAGAAGTGATGCTTAAAGTTGAGGAATGAGTGCAGAAGAAAAGACTGAATTACCTGCAACGCATGGACGACATGGCCTGCAAATTCATCCGTGACTATAACAGCTCATTATCTCACAGATGACTGGTGACTCATGTCTCACATTCAAAATGCGTGCAATAGTACAGTAGCCCATACATGCTTGCATTAAAGTAGAACTAAGCTGTATTAATAATAATAATAAAAAAAAAAAAAAGTTCACTTTGTCAACAGTGCTATCAGCCTGTCTGCTTCACAATCTCACTTTGCAGCAATAAAAACGACTAAAGCGATTCTCTGGCGATTCCCACCTATAATGTATACAGGTATATGATATATATAGGGGGAAAAAAAATGTATGTGCATCCATTGTTTGTGCCCCAGTTTTTATGTGAGACAATACCATGAACCTATGTTTTCCATGATGGATAGAAAACACCTTCTACAAATGCAGATCGTTCATGCTTCATAGAAATATTGAAAGCATGACTACAGTCTTCCATGCAGGCCACGGGTGGCATGCACAGAGCTCCCAGCTCTCGCTGAGTCCCTGTTGTAAACAAGCCCAGTCCTCCACATGTCCAATTCATTGGTGAAAAACATCCTGCAAAATAATGGTGTAGGACTGAGCCCTGCAATCTGTCCTCTGCGGTGTATGACCCCCTCCCACCGACCAAGGACACGTGAGGAGTGGCTGAGAAAGAAATGGCATGAAAGAGCGGGAGAACGATGGAGGGAGACACGGAGGGAGGGGTCAACAGGGTGCGGTTGCTCTATAATCACATCTGAGAGGCTGTAATTACCGCCTGAGCTCACAGACAACTCTGTCCTGGAGTACCACCGACCCTGTAGCACTGAAACTTCACTGCACGATGCACTTCTCGCTGCTCCCTTTCTCAGTAATTTTCACAACAGCACACCCATGTGTCCTCACTGGTGTGCAGAGAAAAACCTGCCTGAGATGCTGTGAGCTATAAAATATAAATATATCCTACAAATTCATCAGAAACTTGTGTGCTAAAGCTCTTAAGATGCTGATGCATGTGAAGGGAGAGGCATCAAGACAATTAATACAAATCTGAATGAAGTAGTACAGATACTACTGGTGCCCGTCTCCTGGATATGGCGGATTTGAAGTGGTTACACAAACCAAAGAAGTTCAGATATCTGGAAATACCCATCATACCTAATGTTTTAAAAGCTTTATCTTACATTTTTAACAAAATATAATCCATGGTCTGAATCTCTACTGGATGTCTGTAAGAAGTGTCCACAAAAACATCGACAATCGATTATCAAATGAGGCTGATGCCATATTTTTTATATTGTATCCAAACCCAAATAATTCTGTTTTTAACAAGTGATTTCATAAACTCCATATTTGGAATTGATTATACTGATATATGAAAGCGTTGCAAATGAGATTTTGAGCACAACTGTAATTTATTGGGACTCAAGGAACAGCATTACCTCTGTGCATGATCTGGTGCTTCTCCCGCAGATATGCTAATCCCCTCAAAACCTGTAAAGGAAAAACACCCCAAAACATTCAGTTTACAGACATACAATCTACAAGTCTACACACACAGGACTCTACTGTGCATGCAACTTATGCATTATTGGACAACACACAGCTAGTTGAGCAACATCATAACCACAAGCACAACCACAAAGAGCAGCACACATGCAAAAAAATAGGCACAGCCCTTTTTGTTTATATTGCTGCCAAATTCAAACCGCAACTATATTTAAAAGGAAAAGGGTGTTGGATTAAGTCGCTCTGTGGTCAAAATTTCAGCAACCAGCATACATCCATATGCTGTCCATAACTACAGGTGGACACAGAGGATTCATTTAGCTCAGCATGTGACTACGTCACCATCCCTTAACCTTAAGTGCTGTGCAGAGCATCTCATATCAGTTCAATGTTAACTGTAAAAGTTTTCCTTTGATCTTCTGGATATAAAAGATTTTAATTCCTTTTTTTTTTTACCCTAGTAGATGCGGTTTAAAATTTTGTAATAGATAGGGTATGAACTCCTCAGTTATAACAGAAAATCTGCTTTGTAGTCAGAAAGGCCTTAAAGTCCTCGAGTCCAGAGTTGTTTTCACACATCACCTCCAGCTGTAAACCTTTCTAAACATTACCTGACGGGAGGTGCATGTGGGAACGTGAATGTCTGACAAAGTAGACATTAAATACACTTAACCACCAACTCCCAAGGAGTCTGACTGCACTGGTTTTTGGAAATGAAGAAAAGAAAGCAGAAAATAGTCTAGCGAATATAAATGCAGTGAGTCCTGCCTCAAAACATTGGGGAGCGCACTCGTCTAAACCAGAGCGAGAATGTGTCTGATGTTGACCTGCTGGGTGCTGCACGTGATCAAGAACAATCTCAGAAACTTATCAGACCCGATGCCCGTGACATCATCCAGAGTTCAAGTGTGAAGACTTCTGAAGCAAATCACATTTTACAGCCTATAAATAAACACCTACAGTCTCACACACACACAAAAAGAGTAAATCATAAATGGTGTTTACGTACAGCTATGCTAACTTTTCCAAGGATTTCTTCTGGGATTCTTCTGGCTTCTTTAAGAACCTGGTCCAAGGATCCACCATCCTGCGAAGACCAAAACAGCCCACATTAAGACAGGCAAAGCTGCATGTAACTCTGTGGGTATGTGTTTGTTGCACAGCATAAGAATTCTCAGATGATACGATTGACAAAATTGATTCCAGTCTCATACAGACATCCCAGCTAACAATCTTTGTCCCTCACCATGTGCTCCATACAGATGCTGATCTCTCCATCGCTGTAGAAGGCCCCATAGAAGCCCACAATATAGGGCGAGTTGCATTCATGCAGGACCTGCAGCTCTCTTATAATCTGGTTTCTGATGGCAGGTTTGATTTCCAGGTGGATCAACTGACAAGAAAAAAAACAAACAAACAAACAAAACAAAAAAAACACAGAAACAAGATACCGTTTTAATAAAATTGCATGCAAACAATGCAGCTCACCGTTTGAACACCTCTTTATACACTTGCAGCACTTTAATAGGCACACCTGCTCCACTGCTCATTAAAACACAAATAGCTAATCAGCAACACACGGCAGCAACTCTGTGCATTTAGACATGTACTCATGGTCAAAACAAGCTGCTGAAGATCAGAGGATAAGAATGGGGATGAAAGTTGATTTAAGTGACTTTGAACATGCCCCTCACTGTTGTTGGTGCCAGGCAGGCTGGCCTGAGTATTTTAGAAAATGCTGAACTAATGTGATTCTCCCACACAACCATCTCCAGGGTCCTAAACAGAGAAAACACAGTGAGCAGCAGCAGTTCTGAGTGAAAATGCCTTGCTGAGACAATGGCCCTAGAGCTTTGAGTCAATGGGAATGCAACAGTAACTCATTGCAACCAAGGTATGCAGAAGAACATCCCTGACTGCACAACACTTTGAACCTTGAAGTAGATGGGCTACAGCCGCAAAAACCCACAGTGGGTGCCACCCCTGTCAGTTAAGAACAGGAAATTGAGGCTACAACTTGCACAGCTCACCAAATGTGAACAGTAGAAGACTTAAAAATAAATAAAATAAAATCTGGTGAAACCAGAGATTCACATCATGGATCTGCAGCAATTGAAGAATACCATCCTGTCGACGTGGACCATAATCTCTGAGGAACGTCTCCTGTTTAGAAGAACTTTCATCGAAGGTCCTACTGACATGCCGATCCACAGGCCTCAAGTCTGAGCTCGCTTAGACTGCTGCTGCCACATCTGTATGAAGTCTGGATAACATACTACATTCATGTTTAAATACCCAAAAAGAGATAGATACTAAGAGATAAGTATTTAGTATATGAAACTACACTTTGAGTGTGAAATGAAATTTTAAAAAGTGTAACATAACGGCAAATATCTTTAGTAAAAGCACACAAGATAAGATACTTGTGATAAGGAAACCATTAGGGTTTGTCGTTTAAAAAAAAAAGTGAAGGTAATATAAACAAGATATTTCATGGTGGAAAAATGTGCCGGCGCTCTTTGATAAGCTGAACTATGCAGCTCAGCCGCTGCCAATAAAATACCTCAGGCGTATCTTTGACATTTACCTGAAGCATTTTTGTTTCTGAACTTGCTATCCAAACTAACTGTTTTATTATTTTCGGTTCCCTTGATTTTCTCTAGAAAGAGTGAGTTTCTAGACATGGTGCACTGATAACATCTTAGACTTGAAGTGGAATGCAGTTTGTTTGTTTTTTTTACTTTCACTTGGAGAACAGCTGTTAAACAATCATCATTCTTCACCTTCCGAGCCATGACCAAGCCCGAGGGTTTGTGGCGGACCTTGTTGACCACCCCTCCGTTTCCTGCGCCCAGCTCGCATATGGGCTCGAAATCTTCATCCTTCAGCTCCCCAACCTGGGCTTTCTGGGTGAGAAAGGCTTCCAGCCGTTTCCTCTGCTGTTCATCCAGGTCCAGCTCCCCCAGCTTCTTCTGTAAGGCCTCAAGGTTGGCTCTGTAAGTAGGTGGGCATTTGGTTTAGCAGAGTTCCTTAAAAGGATTCATAATTAACATATGCGCCGCCTTAAACGGTGGTGCAGACACGAAATGTTGTGCAACTCCAGTAACAGCCGATTACCTCGGTATAAGGACAAAGTAATTCACGATTCAGTGGTTTAACACAATTAATTTTAAGCCACAGCAGTGCTACTTACTCAGATGCAGCATCAATGGTGTTGGAGGTGGCCTGTCCCTCTCCAATGGGCGTAATGTTAAGGGGACCGGGTTTTCTTTTGGGGCCCATTTCAATAACAACCCGAATCGACTTTGTCCAAATATTTTTAATAAAATAATGAAAAAAGGTAAAAATAAATAAATAAAATAAAAAAGAAGCACAAAACTGCAACGAACTGGGCTGCTGCTAGCCTAACCTTTCCCTCGTGTGAAAGTCAGTCTTAAAAAGCAACAGGATCAGCTCTAGTAACTTAGCTAACGTTAGCTAAGTTAGTGCACTTTCGGAAGCATGTCACCTAGTTAATCTGGTAAAACCTATCACCCCGATGTGCTCTTTGAAGCTTTGTTAGACAGCTTCTTCGGTTTAACTGACCTATAAAATTCGAGGTGTAGACATTTCTGTCACTCAGCTTCTTCTTGGTTTTCTACCTGCTGCTGCTAGCCATTAGCCACCTAGCTACTGGTGCTTGCTAGCGCTACCTCCTGCAAAATCGTGCCTTGCGCCTCTCAGTCCGAACCTGCAACCGCCTCTCACAACACACGGGGCCGCCCGCCACGCTTTTACCGGCAGCTACACCGGGACACCGACTCGGCTTGTTTCCCTAAGCGAGCGGGCGGGGTACAAAGTAAATCCGTCCGCCAACCAGTCCGGGGTGTGGAGTTCTCAAGCGGCGAAAAGGACTGTGGCTAATACAGGAAGCAAGCAGCTGCCTGCAGCATCAGACCTGACACCGACAGGGAGAGCCCGTGATAAATAGCGCGAGATTGCCTTTGACAAGTTGATACGAGACATACAAGAAAAAAAAAAAAAAGTCATGGGTGGGAGGGTGCATGACATATGCAGTTTGTGGTAACACCTCCAGTACGTTGTTTTTAACGAGGAACAAGCTCATTTTAACCATATCTCACCTGCCCTGTGGAGCTTTGTGTATTTATTAGCAATAAGTAAACACAGGGGCACCGCTTGCCGCCATCTGCTGGCGGTGGTTAGCAAAAACAGGCTCAAGTGACGATAGTTTCATTTATTCTTAAATCAGAAACGATCTCCATATGAAACAAAAAATATAAAAGACCCCACCTGAGAGCGATTTTCTTCCTCTTAATTGTACATCGTAAAAAAAAACTGTATTTGACAGAGATTTGAAGGGGGGGTTAATATAATGTTTACCCGTGTGGAAAGACAAACTACAGTCATCTATTGCCTAATGTTAATATAAATATAAATCAAATGACTTCTTTTCTCTTTTACAAACAGAAAATACCACAAGTTTCCCCAGATTTCCTTGTATGTATTAATTTTGCTTGTACTCATTAATAAACTATATGGTATAATAACCAAGCATATAGCATTTTTTTTTTTTTTTTAGATGGCTCAGTTTTCAGTACTAACAGCCTGAACTGTGAGAAATGAGACAGAACATCATATATAATAACTATCACACTTATCATCTGGTTATGGACAGGAAATGAGTACATCAGAGGTACAGCTCAGGTCAATCACTTTGCAGACAAAGTTAGAGAGGCAAGGCTGAGATGATCTGGACATGTACAGAGGTCATGATAAGCTGAGCAAAAGTGCTGAAAATGGAGGCAGTAGAAGAAGAAGAGGACCTCGGAGGAGGTTCATGAATGAAGTAGAGGAGGACACACAGAGGGTTCGTGTGACAGAGGAGGATGCTGGTTTAGGGTAGGAATAGAGATGATCTGCTGTAGTGAAAGATAGCTGCTGAAAGAAGAGAACTTATCATGTGCTTCTTTTGGGAAACAAATCCTGACAGTCTTGTGATCTGCTGTGATTTTTTAATATATATTAGTCAAGTTCAACATCACTATGATCAAATTGTCAATGAAATTTGTGATATTAAAATGTTTTAAAAATGTAGTTGGATGGATCTTTTTTCCAGTGTGAATAATTAGATATGTTCTTATTATTAAAGGTCACATGATCAGATAAACGACACATAAAAGAGACAGTTTGCTATTAAGATCTAAGAAAATCGAAAAACCAGACACATCCATCACACTAAATAAGTGCTGCTCAGCATTTAACACATAGATTTCAGAATGTCACGCTGGAGAGATTATATCTCTCGGCTGGCCTGGGAACGCCTTGGTGTTCCCCCGGATGAGCTGGAGGAGGTGGCTGGGGAGAGGGAGGTCTGGGCTTCTCTGCTTGGGCTGCTGCCCCCGCGACCCGGCCCCGGAAAAGCGGCAGAAGATGGATGGATGGATTTCAGACTTCCACATAAATTACCAAATCTGCCAAACTCTAAAGACGTCTAAAGCTGTGGGTGACTGTGTTCAAAAATTACCTAAAGAGCTAAATTTCATCGTAGGGTCTTTAAATAACTCTTTCAGCAGTTTGTCTTAAAACCCACTACAATAAAATGATTTTTAGATTATTAAACTAGTGTTTGACATTAAAAATATGAGGAAAGTCCAGGTCTTTTGGGGTAATGTTCTCTCCACAGAGGAATCAACACACTGGTTGGCAACAGAAACATGAGGGCAGACAAGTGGTCTCGGGAGAAGAAGCTCGCTGCTGGATTGGTTGCTGCCAAGGGACTGAATTCCTTAAGCTGTGAGTTCCACAACATTTCAAAATATACTTCAACTACATGTGAGGCCAGTAGTCCCAAAACTGAAGTTGGATTGGAAGTGGACCTTTCAGAATAATGACCAAATCCAAGGAATTGCTCAAATAGAAGGGAAAAAAAAGAAAAAAAGAATGGCCTATGGAGTTTTGAAGAGCACAGTGATGTAATGGAGGGATTTGAAATGGGAAGCAAAAGCAATAAACACTCAATCATCCTGCAACTGGAAGAGGCGTCAATGTCAGAATGGGACAAATGCAATGCTTGCATAATTTCTGCTAAAAGGGCTACAAGTTTCTGAGAATAAAAGTGTGCTCCTTTAAAAACAACAACAACAAAAAAAAACCCCAGTCTATTATATTGAAGCCTTTGTAGCAGAAATGAGTAAATTAGGCTGTTTTCATGTTGAAGTTTCTGTCTCTAATCTGTGGACGCCAAACAGTATTTTTGCAGTCTTTTCTTCAGATGTGTAAATCAATTTTGTTTTTCCTGCATTTAAAGAAACTGACAACTCCGGAACTGTTTTTGTCAAATGATGGGAAACGACTACAAATAAATACGTGGGGTTTTTTTTGTGTCTGTGATGAGTTTAAAGGTTTCGGTTGTGCTAAACTTGCATCCCCACTTAGATTGTAGCATGAAACCGTTCCAGTATGCTACTCATCGCTCTCATTCTCATTTCCTGTCAGCACTTGACGGTCTAATAATGGCAAAAACATTTTTACAAAATAATTAATGTAACTATGACAGTAGTGATGTTACCAGTGTATTGTAATGTGATGTAACCAGATCTTTTATTTTTACTATCTTAAACCCCCCCCCAAAAAAAACCTCCGATACTCAGGCGTGATGGATTTTATACAAAACGTCTTCTTCTTCTGGAGTTGTGCATACCTTTTAAGAAAACGAGACACACCAAACATTTCAAAGTGTGCAATCCATCACATGGCTGCCCAGCTCAATAAATTCAGAACATCTAAGACAAAAAAAAAAAAAAATGCAGACGACTGTTTTTAAGAACTGATTTTTAATTAATTCCACACGTCAATAA
>VURO01050503.1:7561-22612 GCA_015108175.1 Pelvicachromis taeniatus | reverse complement strand
CCCATCTTTTTTTCTTTTTTTTTTTTTTTTTTTTTTTTTTTTTTTTTTTTTTTTTCTTTTTTTTTTTTTCTTTTTTTTTTTTTTTTTTTTTTTTTTTTTTTTTTTACTGAGTCCAATGCCACCAAGTAACATTTAACGTTTCCCTGTTTAAGTGTCATGGTGCAAGTCTAGAAGTTGATGTGCAGCAGGGAAGAATGTTTTCTGGCGCTTCAAATAATGGTTATGCAGACTCTTCGGGTATGGTGTGACTTTATCCAAGGAACGTTAATCAGTTAGCTTAAAGTCAGAAGGTTAGGCAGAAGAATCAGTCATATCACAAATCATAATCATGCAACAAAGTCTGCCCCTTGTTGTGGCCCACCATCTCTATCTCCAGGTCCATCATCTTCTGGTGCAGTGCTGCCTCGGTCCCTTCAATCTGTTGAATCCACTGGAAAGTAACAAGCAACAAAATATGATTTATTAAACCACAGAACAATCTGATGTTAATTTAAACACAATGGAGCTTCCAGCCTTACCTTTTCCGCAAGTGACAAAACAGTGCTAGCCTGAATGATAGCTACTTGCTCCTCGTTTCTTAAGTTCTGCGCAAAAAGACAATCAATCATATTTCAATCAATAATGTAAAAGTTTTAGTGATGGAAAATGAAATGAAATGTTAAGTTCCCTATAGATTTACCCCGTTGTCTCCGAGGATATCCAGCAGTTTGATGAGATCTGGTATGCACACATCCTGTGGAAAGAACAATAATAAAAACTGATTACGTGGCAAATAAATATAAATGCCTTTAATATTTAACCTTTACTGTTTTTAGCTACTTAATGATAAACTATGATAAAGATGTTCTCACTGCACACCTTAACTCCTTCCTTCATACAGTAGATCTGAAGTGCACTGACTCCCTCAGAGAAGGGATGCATTCTCAAATGGTTGAATGGAGGAGACCTCCTCTCACGCTCCTAAAACAACAAAAAATATGCAAAAAGTCTTCTGCAAGCCTCCTACGAATTACAACAGCATTATAAGATAATCTGCATCATAGTAGCTTAAAATTAATATTTAAATCAGGAGCGAAAAAACATGGAAAAGTGACAGTCTTACACGAAGTTCTGATGATGGATTATATCAGTCAGTATCAGTGATTCTCTTTGCATGCTTGAGTTTCAGTAAGTGGCACTGCCTTTGCTCAGCTACAAAGTTTCTAACTTGGTTCACAAGTTCATTGCAAACACTGTCATCTGACTAACAGTGTGCCAAACCTGACAGTAGGTTTTTAGTTTAAACTGAGGTCGAATTACTTTGATGTTGCCAGAGGTGAAATCAGGTGAACGCGCACAGCTCGTCTGAGCAAGAACTTTTCCTCTGTGTTCACTAGGTGGCAGTTAAAGCCTTCGTGAGGTGGTGTCAGTCACTGCACCGAAGCAAAGCCAGAACACAGAAACTGCTGTCAGCTGGTTATCAAGCTTGGAAATCAGAGACTCTTGGAACCTCTGAAATGTGGCACGCACCCTGTTAAACAACGACTCTGCTCTTCTCCACAGTCCTCGAGTTAAAGCAGGGATTATGTTGTGCTGTTCATTTAAAAACTCACTGTGTTCAACTCAAAGTTTACCTTGTGCTTTTACAAAACTATATAATCCGCAGCCTTCAGAAAACAGATAATTTCAGACAACACTTGTTTCCCCTATAGAGTGGCTACAGTCTCTCCTGATTTGCCATGAGTTATATTTCACTTTAGTAAAATCTATCAAATGTAAAACCAATGTGTCTGCATAATGAACAACTCTTAATGGAAGATTTTGCTTTAATCATCAAAGTGTTGTTTGTGTAATAAATACATCAAAATCACTTTCTCTCAGCTATTGGGAAAGTAAAATGTTTGGAACTCAGTAAAAAGCGCTCAAAGTGATTTAGGCTCACAGAGCTAGACCCAATTATTAGGTACAAACATTCACAAACAATCTTTATCTTACTTGGTAAAACACCCTGTGTGACTTACCTCTAGCTCCAGTATCCTAAACTCTAACAGTTCATTTTGATCTTTGGAGTCTTGAAGCTCCTGCTGCAGCCGATTGCAGTCCGACTCCAACCTTTCCACCTGGGCACCACAAAGGATCACAATGAATGTGTTTGTTGTTATTTCCGCTTCTATTTCATCGTAAAACTGATTATCACCAAAAAAAAAAAAGTAAGTCCAACCTTTTCTAACAATTCCTGATTCCTTCTTAGGAACAGCTGCTTCTCTTCAACCCATTTGGAGTCCTGATTGGTGGAAAGGTACACATCATTTCAAATATTTATTAAATAAATGTGGTTATTTTTTTCTATCCCCTCATACATACATGTAAACACTTTCATTCATACGTGTGTTTATGTATCCTACCTGTCCCTTCAGGGTTAGTTCCTTCTCCAAGTCCTCTATCTTGGCTTTATACCTGAGAACTTCTGCTTGGAGTTGTTCATGAGCCTGAACCATGAGCAAAACAGATACTCATTAGACTGTTTTTCAAAACTTGTAAGATTCTAAAAATGTGTTTTATTTTTGTCTGGCATTCACTCCTGACTGCACTTAGGCTCTATAACATGATCTGTTTAAAACCACATTTACAATTCTCACAAATGTTGTTTTGGTGTTTTTTTTGCAGCATTTCAGCCCAACTTACAACGTACATAATGTTGCTATATGCAGACATTAAAGGAGAACGACTGAAACATAAAAGTCTAAAAGAATGTGTTGTGTCCTGGTCAAGCATGGGACATGACCCAATCGATGTCAGCAGCTGTACTGATTGACTTAAAATCAAGTACATCTGGCATCCACATGATGCGGCCACGCAATGTGCCAGCTGTGCCTGAGACGAGACCTCTGGAAGTTAGTTAGTGTTAGATAGTGACCGAGCAATAAACCAGTTTCTCTTTCATTCCTGCATATTAAACAGGTAAACTGAAAAACCCTGAGTGGCTTGAGAATCGGGCTTTTCATGTACAGGTGGGGTAAAAAAAAAATAACAGATCAGGGAGGCTTCCAGGCACGGTGTCTGTGATGCACGTCAGCCGATAAGCATTCATCTCTATTCAAATCAACATTATCAAAATTAGCAGGGTCTCAAAATGACTCTCTCTCAGCCTCATACAGGTTTTTAAATCATGTGCTTAGATGAATGCCTCAGACTAGCAATAGTCAAATTCTCTATAACTCTCGGTAACTTAATTTCTCACTATTAAGGCAGCCAATGGACAGACATAACCTTGAATGAACAGTGTTTTTAATTCTTCTACTTCCAACTTAAAAAAAAATCCTTGGGGGGACACAAGAGTCTTTTTGGGAGTGTAACTGTACAGTTTCAGACCAGATCAGAAGTTTCCAGACTAACTGAGCAGTAATTAATTAATTCATCTTTGTGCATGTACCTTTGCTTCGATTTCAGCATCCAGTAGGCCTCCTTTCTGCTCCTGCAGCAGGGCGTAAGCTCGCTGTAAGGCCTGGTACTCCCTGGTGAGCTGACGGAAACGTAGCTCTGATTCCTCGTTTGCTAGACTCTTGTATGATACACGCAGGAAAAAGATCATAAGATTCTATGAGACAGCATCATTATACTGATACATGTGAGGAGCTAACATTACCCAGCTGGTGTGACTGAACAGATTAGATGTTGATAGCAGAAGTTTAAAAAGTTAAAACACAATTGAAGGCCCTCATGTGAATATAAATGAGATTACTGAGATTAATGCTAGACTATCTTTGGGATTTGATAAATGTAAACTCATACATCATCCAGGTCTTCATCAGGAGTAGCAGGAGTTCTGTCCATTCGAAATGAAGCCACTGAGGATGTCTCAGAGTCCATAGACTCTTCATCATACCCAAAGAAAGTATCAACCACGATATGCCTCTGCAGAAAACAAATACCAAAATATATTCAGACCCCAAAATCTTTCATAATAGAGCAATCAATATCCTTTTTTCCCTTTTAGTACTTCACATTAGCAAAAAGCTGCATGTTTTGGGTTAAATACTGTTCATTTTTGGTTTTGTTACTTGCATTATTAACAGGTCGAGTTTTTCTTTCCACTCACTGATTTGTTAACTACAGTTTACACCCTTATCGAAACACTCAGATCCAACAGGACTGACTGACTTCCACACGTTTTTTTAATGCAGGCTTTCTACACACACATTAAAGTAAGAAGCCATCAACAAATTTAATTTATACTACCTTTATCGGCCTCGAACTTCTTTTATGCCTTTTCTTCCTTATGAGTTTTTCTCGGTCCTGGAAAATCAGACAAATGGAAGAAAAAACGACAAGACACTTTAACACTACGACTAAAGACACAGTTACTTTCTTTACGTTTTTTTCTTTAGTTCACATCATCAAATTTATAAAAGCACCCAAATTACTACAGCAAAACTGGTATAGGTGTGCAAAAGTCTTGAGCCACCCCTCATTTCTTTATATTTGTTTCCAAGGAGCCAAAAGGTTGTCTTGAGCAATAGTTCTCCAGGCTTTCTGACCACCTGTGAATGTCTCTGAATATTTAAACATTGGCTGCTTTTTAACTTACTTTCAATCCAGTATTAATTATTTTCAGAGGAACCTTTTGTTTGTTTGTTTGTTTAAACACAGGCACCTAATTCAATGGACAAACCAGTTTTTTAAATTGACTACAATAAAAAATGACAACAATAACACAGTTTTAAAAATATATTTACACCAGAAAGGTGATTCTCAAAGAGCTATTAGGAAAAAACCTAAAATATCTGGGCATGGTGTACCATGCAGCCTTGAAAGAAATCAGGCAACGGAACAAGTGAAGGGTAAAAGAAGAAGTGGCGGGCCTAAAAAGGTTTCTGCAGCACATGAACAATATGTAAAAGTCATGACCTTTAAGAAATAGATCCATCAAAGACCTGACACAGGATCTGAGAGATCCATCTAGTCCTTCAGTTGATCCATCAAGCCTCATCAGAGACAGTCTCAGTGGAATAGTAGCTGTTTTCTTCTTAAGGAAGGGAAAAAGAAATTCCATCAATTTTGATAAAAAATTGATGGAATTATGAAACTCGTAAAGTATCTTCCAATTTTTTATTCACCATGCAATACCATCTGGAAAGGCTTGGACTGGCAAGAGCTTCATTTTATTTTCAGCATGACGACGATCCCAAACACACTACCAGTGCAGTAAAAGCATATTTAGATAGAAATGTTGGTCTCCCCAGAGTCCAGACCTCAACATTACCGCAGCAGTTTGGCATCATCTTGAAATATAAAGCAACAAAAGGCAGCCGAATCCATAAGAGATTTGGAATGTCCTTCAATAAGCCTGGAGAACCATTCCTGAAGACAAAATGATGGGTGGCTCAAGACTTTTGCAACGTAGTGTACTAACGACGTAAACAGCACAGATGTGCTTTTAGAATATGTGTGATTTAAATACCATAAAACAAATGATTGTAGACAAAAAACTGATCTGAAATTCATGATATGGGACATATTTATCAAACCCAAACATATAAACTGAGCTGTGCTCTATACTGTGCTTCATTTTCTAGTTTTCTAGTAAGGATAGTCATGGTGATGCATTTTCACAAGATTAACAAGCATTACACTTTCTGCTAACTACGTCTGTTTGGAACAGGTCTCTAATGTGGGTCATTTTGACCATAATGTCATAATAGTTCATTATCCTCTGAGATTACTTTCTTTACATCTGAAACTATCTGACCTAAGCAGAAAGATTCAGTGTTGTATTAGGCCTGTCTGTCAAAATGTTAGAACATCACGGCGACAAGCCTAACACGGCTTACTTGATTAATTACTGAAAAACTATTTTTAAAAAAACATACTCTTGTCAGTTCATCAATCATGCTTTGTTGCTCCAAGACTTGAAGCTTGAGAAAGGCTATTTCCTGGTCATCGTGTGCTTGGTCCAGGTCATTGAGAGACTTCAGCTTCTTCAGTGGAGGATGAGAGTTTATCCTCTCCTTCTGCAGATCCACAAAAAACACAGAGAAATGTCCACTGAGATCCCACTATCTAACTGTAAGTTAGCCTGTGTATACAGAATGATGCTACTGATACTTTGTGCAGACCATCTCAAGGTTTTCTTTCATCAGGCTCTTCAGCTTCTCCTCCAGCTTCTGGATCGTCTGGGTCAAATCGTCATTCCTCTTACTCAGCAGTTTGTTCTTGTCCAGCAGGGGCTTGCACTGCTTCTCTGACTCTCGAACACGTTTCAGCTGGTGGGGGGGGAAAAAAATAAACATAAATGTAATTTAATTGGTGATTAAGGAAGACATGTAAGCAAAGAGATGACAACAAAATAGCAGCTGGGAATTTTCAAGGCAAAGAAAAAATGCTAAAAATGAATTTAGTTTCTTATTGAATTTGATCGTACTAGTTCATTCCTCTCATCCCCCAGCAGCGAGTTGCGGTCCTCCAGCCTGCGTATAGTCGCGTTAAGTTCAGCCATACGTCTCTGGTTTCTCCTCATGTCCTGAAACAAACGAGGTGCAATCCTTTATCACAAGGGAAGTGTGAAGAATACCTCATGTAATGGACTGCCAAATAGTACAATCTTCCTGTCTTGTAGTGGTTTTGCTGTGCACTGATTAGAATTAAATTATAACTTAGCTGATTCATGTGGGGACCTCCCCTCTTTTATAGTCTTTTATAGTCTAGCACTTAAAGAAATGCCTGAGTGTCTACATGACATGGTTTCCATTTTGACTGCTAATATTAATATCATTTGTTTTAATTCATTGAGCTGCTTCTTGATCAGACCGTTCTCATTCCCAACGCGTAACATTTGTCATGTAGCATCGGTATGTTGCGTTTTGAGAAGAGAACGTGTTGTCTTGATGGTTTCTCTACTTACTGGGCTGCCACAGTGCTCTGCACCATCTCCAGCTCTGCCTGGGATTTCTCTTTTCGGGCTTCCCAGGCCACACTCAGCCTCCTTAACAAGGAACAGCTGTTCATCCAGGGCATCCTTCTGAAGCTGCAGCTTCTGTAAGTAACCCGATGTCGATTCCAGCTCTTTTTCCAGAGCGAAAATGGTGCGGTCCTTACTTTTGATTTCGTCCACCTGTGTTGTAGGAGAGGAAACGGAAACATCATTAAATAATGACTGAAAGGAAAGCTTTTTTTTTTTTTCGATGCTATGCTAATTGTTGCCATCACTCTGTATGACAGCTATAATATTATTTTTACTTGTATTTTCTTTTAAAGTATGTATTTCTAAAAAAAAACTGACAAACAACTGTATAGAAACCAGAGAGACTTTACAAGTAGATGCAAACTACTGAGAGAAACAACAGAACCATAAATGTTGCTTTTGCACTGAAATATAAAAAAAATGTATCTCTGACAGCAACATGTTGCAGATCTGTGGACCTTTCCAGCCCCAATAAATGTTCCCCTTTGTTTACACCTTTGCAGTTGTATTGTAACCATGTTATGCTTGAACCATGAAGCAATTGTGAGAAAATTCACATTTTTGCAAAGTGCAGTGTTTGTTGAGCCTCCTATTGAATTTTTAAAATGAAGAAATGTAATATGAATGTGCACATATGACTTTTAATTTGTATTATTTTTTCTATTATTTTTGCTACATCTGGCATTGTCAAATGCCGAAATCTTTCAGTTCTGTTGTTGTTATTATCAGGGCTTAACCACTATTTTTAAAGCTTGAAATTTACAGCATTAGATGTGTCCATAATTAAACTCAGCACCAGGTTTCTACTCTATGCAGGTTACAAATGAAAGTGTTTTCCCTGCTGCTCTTTTGTTCTCACATAGGTCACATACACAAATGTAGCTCATTTAAAGAGACAAAAATCTACCCCACTCTTCTCTATTCCACTTGCACTAAAGTGTGGACTACTCTATACTCTGTTGTAGACACAAACTATGTGGCGATAAACTAGTCAAGTAATGATTCCTGTTAAAATTCTTTGAAGACTTCTTGAAGCCTCCTCAGAGGGTGAATTCATTGTAGGGTTGTGCCTACTAAGATTTTGAAGACTATACCAGCGCCGATTTTTGGTGATTTAAAAATCTGTTTGTTTTTTTTCTTTCAAACACACAAAACATAAATAGATTTCCCTAATATTTTTTATGTGTACTTATTCATGAGCCCTTACAACACATGACAATGCAATTTATTGCATTTACTGCATTTATTTACTCTTCCAATGTATGGAAGAGTACAAATGCCGATAACAACATAATAGCGAATAGCTAATATCGACTGATCGTCTGACATATTGCTGAGGCCAATATATCAGCACGACCAATATATCAGTCGGGGACTCTAGTGTCTACATCCATGACTCAGCATAGACACAAAAAATTAGCAGGCTTAAATTGACATCTGTAATTTATGTCTCATGGACACAGAAATTGTGACGTGCTCATTATTCATATGTTGATGATACATTTGAAACCTGTGTTAGGTTTTTTGTTTTATGGTGTTCATTTGCAGTGACTGTTCATACCAGTCTGCGGATGTCTCTCTCACAGTCCCATTTGATCTTAGAGATCTGCTCCTGGTGCTGCTGGTGCTCGACCCGCAGGTCCCCAGCCTTCATCTTGTCAGCCTGGATCATGTTGCTGAGAGCCTCGTCAGTCTGCTTTTTAGTAGCCTTCAGCTCTGCTATCTCCTGCAGGAGTTTAACTCTCTCCTGGTCAAAGAAACGACGTGCGTCCTCCTTGGCTTCAAGAGTCAATGCTGTGCGCACCTGAAGAAGTGAATGCAGGTATTGACCAGGTTAGTGAGGGTTTTGTTTTTTGTTTTTTACATTCTTCTGAAAAACAAGTAAGTGTAGGGTGCAATAAAAAAATCTTTAAACCCACCTTCTCTCCACTGCCATCACGCATGGCATTCAGTGCAGCTTTGAGTCTCTGGTTTTCCTGGTCTTTGATTTTAGCATGGCGGGCCAGCTCTTGCTCATGCTGCCGTGTCAGGTTTTCCCTGAGAGCCTGGAGCTCCTTTTGCTTTTCCTCATGCCACTTTGCCCGCTGCTCTGTTAGCATGGCGGTATGACGGTGCTGCTCCTGCTCTCGCACCCGCTTCACCTCTTGCACCTTGTCTCGCTCCAGTTTGCTCACCTTTAAGAGGCGCACGAAAGGAAGGGTTTGGTTATTTTTCACTAGAATATATAAACATTTCTCCAACTGTCAGTGATTGTTTTGAACATTTAAACTTTGAGGTTTTAAAAATACTTTATGTTGAAAGTGGCCGAAGAGATAATAGTCCAGATAAATATATGTATATGGGATGTAGTACAGTACCTTGCATTTTTCTTGGTGCAGCTCTATTTGAATGTCAGTCAACTTGGACCTGAGATCTTCATTGGCTGCCTGTAAGGCAGAAATAAGGGCTTCGGGCTTCTCGCCCTTCGTACGCCCTTTCTTAGCCATTGATTCAAGAACTAGAGAGGCTGTTCTAATGCTTTCATTGAGACTTCATATAAGCTTTCCGAGGTGCTCCCAAAGTTTCCAGTTCCTCCTCTTCCTCATTCTCCTATTAGACACAAGGGCTTGGGGTAGGAGGAGAGACAAAAGAATGACAGAGTTAGACAAAGCAGGTCCAGATTTACTTTAAACAGAGTATAGACAAGATTCCTGCACTCTGAAATGATAAAATCCTGTAAACATAGCAACGCAACTGATGTTTGCAGCTTTTTCTCCTAAAAATGATGAAAGAAGTAAAGCAGTTAGAAGCTGATTTTGTCCCGTCAGACTTCAGACAAGCAAAGACAAATAGTGTGAAACCACTGTGGGAATCACTGTTTAGGTGAAATGCAGTGACTTAACAAGGTTGTCCTCCTACAGTGTATTAGCCCAGAAGTAACACTGGTCTCACCCAGGATTAGGACAACCATGCATTGTTGTCCTAATCCTGGACATGGATGTGAGACAATGGTGGAGCTGTTAACGCTAGGCTAAAAGCTAATCTCTTCAAACCAGTTGCCAACACTCTAGTTGGCTAATGAAGGCTATTTAATTTTTAGGTAATTATATAAAAATGATGAATGAAGTCAAATCTAATCTAATCTGAAATATTTAACTGAAAAATACAGTAACAAACTTGGGAACAGTATATATTTGGGCTAAATGCTAATGTCAGTATAACAGACTCAAAATGAAAGCATGCTAATGGTTAACAAGTATAATATGTAAATTCCCCACTTTAGTTTATTATCTTAACAGTGATACACTCTTACTGTTTGGTAGAAAAAACAACATACTGACTGAAATGAGTATTTAGTCGTATATTAAAGTTTTCGACAAGTTCATTATTTGAGATGAAAATCAGAAGATCGGCGTAATTGTTCAATTCCCCACTTATCCATCTAAAATTATTCACAATATATTCAAAACTCCAATTATCAAACATCAGTATATATGGCATCAATATAAATACACTCTAATTTGTTAACATATAAATCTGCCAGTAACTCATTTGAGGTTAGGGGTAGGATTAGGCTAATATTAGCCCCATGTTTATGAAATTTTGCACTTAGCTTACTTAAATGGAAAAGCTCATAATCATGACAATATTAACTTGAACGGTAACATCTGTTACTTCCTGATTAATATGCTTGAAGCCTCCTGTGAGCAGTTTTTTCTGCACTTATGCAGGTTTATCTCAGAGCTCCTCCCTTTCTGCCTTCAAAACCATGTGAGACATCTTGTCCTTTAACTGAAGCCTGTGAAAGGAAAGCTGGAATTGATCCCTGGATTTTTCCTCACTTTGTGGCATAAAGCAGTTTGATGCCACTTCCTAGAAGTGTTTGGCTCTCCGTCTTATTGAATCCGTTGTATTCATTTTCTTTTTAATGACTGTAAATTCTGCATATCCACAAAGAGTTACATAAAACTTCTTAGAACTGTAGTTCTTTGTGACTGTTGCTGGGTCAGCTTCTTTCATGTGCATTCAATTTCTCTTTTAGCTATTAAATTTTTTTCCTCTCAGTATGACGATCTACACATGCATTATGTTATGGTAAATCTCTAAGGTCGTGCAGATCCAGTGTGTCACAAGACGCTTTGTCTAGACAGAAAGAAGTCAATAATGACAATTTATGTGGTAAAAGATTCCCATTTGAGAAACTTCACAGTGTAAATGAAACCTGAATAAGCAAACAGGAAGTTAAATGGTCCTGATCATATTGGCTGAGTATCAAACCAAAGTGCTTTTGTAACAGATGGTAGTCTGGATATGCCGAGTCAGTGGTAATCCTTCCTGCCCCACAATCTGACTTCTGTTCGTGCACAGCCTGAGGTCATCTGAAAGCCAACGACCTGCTAAAAGCCACAGATAGACTTGTGCAGCCAATATGGGACAATTGAGGACTGCAATAAGACTATGAGAGACAGAAACTTGTCCTGTGTGTTTACTGAGCCCAGTCTGTTTTCACACATCCTCATCATAACACATTCACACAGCAGTCTGGGGTAAAATAAAGTGCGCAGTTCATTTCAATGTTATTTATAATTGCACCAAATCACAACAACAGTCAACTCAAGGAGCTAAAGTCACCTCAAGAGGGTAATGCAGGCCTACCGCACTACCTGCATCTGCATCAGTACAGTAAGGCGTCAGTGTCTTGCTCAGTGGTAGAGAAAGATAAATGGTAAACCCATGAGCCAAAAAGACAGCTTTTAGCTCATATACATGTTGTTTTACTGATTAAAACAAACATTGTTCTTATGGCACTCAAATAAACCAAATACGAAGGTAACTATAGGCTTTACTTTGACCATCTATCTACAAAAATTAATAGATAAAAAACAAATGCACAAATTACCTGCTGAAATTTGTAACTTTATTTTTAATACTCTAAAATAACTATTTTGCAAGATATTTGTTTTATTTTATTAGATATTTGTAATATGTAAAAATACTTGATGAAAAATACTGAAACAGATAGTCTCTTGATGATTTGAATGATGAAGCTTAGCCATTATTAGCCTCATGTAAGGACTGTGTTGCTGTAATTCTTCTTAAATGGCATATATATACATATACATATGACTTCCAACTATTTGTGACTTTGCCTGTCCAACGCAGATTCAACCTCGCAGAGGACATCCTCACATTGTCACAATGACTCACAAGGAACTGGACTATGTCCCTCATAATCTGAAGTGGAATGACATAACATTGCTTAACAGATTTGACGATGCAGATTAGAGATGAAGTAATCGTCACGTTTAGTCCACATGGGCTCATTATTTTGCAGTTAGTTTACAGCGGGGCTTTTCAGAAGTACTGTTCACGTTATTAAGCATCACTTAAGGAGGATGTCCAAAGTAACACTAGTGAAAGCCAACATGTGGATTAGTAACTAAGTACTACAGTTAGCTTCAAATGCAAAGCAAGTAGCAACTTCAAAAATGATTTGCAGTAAGAGTTCAGGACAGTTATGTAATGTACATTACCACTTTAACACCACAGTCTGTAATCTATGAATGGATTTGAAAATGTTTGCAGAGGAAAGTTGAGCTTACTTGAGTTTGCATCTTCAGTAGATTTCTCAAGTATGATGTGAAAGTTTAACCAGACTTACACTTTTAAACATGAAAGATCTCAACAACTATTTCAATTCAGTTGTGTATATATTAGATAGGCTATTATAAAATAACTAAATATTTGGCCATATTAACAAGTCTCGGTTACATTATTTCCAGAGCCACGGGTGATGTGGAAAACACTTTATGTAGTTTTCATGCTGTTTCAAAGGCAAACTGGATTGTTTCTTCACCCATCACATATGTTTGTGAACACAGAAAAAGCAAATGTTGACTGGAAAATATAAAAATACAACAGATGACTATTTGATTTAAGTTTAAATAGGTAATATATTGTATTGTAAAGTTTTTATTATGTGTAAAATACTAAGGCAGTTGAGATACTCCACATTTACAGAAAGACTTGTGATCAAAAACTCTTTTTCCTGTTTCTTTGATATTCACCATGTTGTTATACAGTGTACAACACTCTCCATGGTGGTATGAGCGCAATATCCATATACTGTATCAGAACACTAACAGGCTGTTATCATATCATCAGAGTCCAGATGCTTCATTCCACTGCTTTGTCCATGGGTCTTCATCTGACAGGATGCGCATTTAGAGTGGGTTTAATATTTTAACACACAGCACTGAGCGAGCAAAATCCTCTTCCATTAAAGGAAGCTTTACCCCAAGTCTGCCCCCTTTAACTGGACATTCTTATGAAAATATCTGGCAATAGCAATTCTCATACTTATTTCCACTTTTTCAAACATTTGTACAACTGGTATATACTGGTATTAAAAAATTCACATTTTTTAAATCTGTGAAACATTAGCCATGTTTAGACAGTTAATATACCAATAAGTTAAAAGGTACCACAGTTTTGCTAGAAAGGGTAAAAAACAATAATAGTATCGGTGATAATTCATTGATAAGTCATCTCTTTTTATTTTGGTTAAGATGACTAGACCATCATGCAAAGCCACCCACCATGACTACTAATACTGTATTAACCTACAAACCATCCACAGATGCCAGATACTGTTCTGGAGGAGAAGGCTAGATATGTATTTGCCATGAGCCAATCTGATCGCAATCACGTTCCCCAGCAGGGAAATGATCTGTTGGCTAGTCAAATGAACATTATTCACCCACACAGAGGCATTATAGGTACCACTGCTCAGTGAAACACAGGTGCCCGCTCTCTAACCTTATAGACCTCCATGTTTCAATATATCACTTTCAGTGTCAGGCCTCTTTGGTGACTCTTAACAGATTTTTAGGGAAGGATTGTGATTCGTGTTTTCTTGCTTGTAAACAAATAGCAGAAAAATCCTTCAGAGGTGTCATTTGTGATCTAGTTTTCCCCCAGGAACAGGAACACCCAAGTGATATCCTTATCCCTCTTTTCCAATGAGAGCCAGTTTAATATTTAAACATGCAGTTTAAATAGCCGTGCATATAAAGTAAGGAATTTTCTTGAAAGCTGCTAAATAGCAGGTAATGCACAATTTAAGCTAGTCTGAGCAACCTTAGAGGCATCTCCAAGACATATTTTAGTATTATAATCATATTATAATGCTGTGTTTTGGCTCATCATCATAAAAACTGAAGCTTTTACTGGAGAAAAGTGCAAGTACTAGAACACTAAATATACTCCAAACCTATATCTTATATTTGGACAAAGCTGAGTGGTTACAAGCCAATAATTCTTTTTTTCTTTTACCTAATAAGGTTAAGTAGATTCAAATTAGGAAATAAATAAAACAATAAAGAATGCTAAGAAAACACAAGACTCTTTTGTAAAGAGGCAGATTTCAACCGTAATACTGCAAAAAAAACAAAAAAAAACAACTTGCTACAATTTTAAAAAGTGCAATATTCATACTCAACATACTTCACAAAACAACAATCACATTTAAAATCTTTACAACAATATTAGCAATCAACATCACACAAGACTAAGAAACTATATAAATGAAAATCTTAGAGTACCAGTACCTTATACAACCTTCCTGGTAGTCGTCAAAACTAACTGTAAGAAACCCGACAGCTACAGCAGCCTCTTGGATAAGAAATGACATAACTGAGTGACACTTTATGGACTCCCAGTCTAACACAAGTTAATGAAAATGTATCTTTCATGCCAAGAAGGGTTTAGGGAACCAAATCTTTCCAACTCTGTTGACAATATTCCTCTAGTGAACACTCAGCAGATCAGGAAGATCAAGCATCCATCACACTAGCATCACTTAAATAATACATTTTTAACTATAGACATTTAACTAGGATGCTAATGCTATGAGATCAAATATATGTGGTGAACATACCTCTTTAATCCACAAAGACCACCGTTTTATGCATTTGTGACCAATCAGGTGCACCTTCAATTCAGTACTGATATTTAAAACATCTTTCTTGGACTGCTGTCTATGTGCCCAGTCTTTGTAATGCATACAAGGATATCTTTATAGGTCAATGCTGCATGGTAAGCGATCGACTTGAGTTATGCAGAGAAGACAG
>VURO01050502.1:37596-50747 GCA_015108175.1 Pelvicachromis taeniatus | reverse complement strand
TGCAGCATTTGCCTAAATCGGAGCAATTTTTTTTTTCAATTCAATTTTGTTTATATAGCACCAAATCACAACAACAGTCATCTGAAGGCGCTTTACATTGTAAGGTAGACCCTACAGTAATACATACAGTGAAAAACCCAACAATCATATGACCCCCTATGAGCAAGCACTTTGGCGACAGTGGGAAGGAAAAACTCCCTTTTAACAGGAAGAAACCTCCGGCAGAACCAGGCTCAGGGAGGGGCGGCCATCTGCTGCGACCGGTTGGGGTGAAAGAAGGAAGACAGGATAAAGACATGCTGTGGAAGAGAGACAGAGATTAATAATAAGTATGTTTGAATGCAGGGAGATCTATTAACACATGGTGAGTATAGCCCTGTACACATCATCCTGCTGCTTCTATCAGCAGTCAGTTCATCAATAAACACTGGTGATCTGGTTCCACTGGCAGTGAGAAATGCCCATACCATAACATTGCCTGCACTGTGGTTGACCGATGATGCTTTGGATCAAGACGTATTTCTCTCTTCCGCCTCCCATCATTCTTACACAGCTCAATCTTGGTTTCTTCTGTCCAAAGAATTTCTCTCAGAACTGTGCAGACTCTTCAACATATTTTCATACAAGCGAACCCAAATTTGCAATGTTGTAGATTTGCTGTTCAAGAAGCAGAAAGCCTGTGCACCATACTGAAAGTGCAGTTTTTCTTCTCATGACAAATAAACACGCTAATCTGTGTTTGTACCCTTGTCTTTTCTCATTTCCTCTTGGGTTTGGCTGATACCATAATTCTCCATGTGGTGCTGACAGAGAAATCCTGCTTTGCCCACATCCAAACAATACTATATTATTTTCTGAAAGAAACTGCGAACAACTTTTCGTGCTTTCTGTGGGTTTTTGTTTATATCGCAGTTTTTTTTTCCACATTCTGATCATAATTGTTGTCCATTTCCTTGGTTTTTTCGCTTTCTCTCCCGCTCCCTTTCGGTCTCTTCAGTAATTCTGCTTGATGTGGGTAGAAAAGGATTTGGGAGTAAGGGGTTGAGATGAATTAAAACAGAAAAAAGAACATAAATAAAACACAAAAAAGGAGAAATAAATATCAACAAAGCTACCCCCCAAAAACCCCTCTGTGTTTGCTGTGTTTATGCCTAGCTTGTTTATGTGCCTACCTGCACTGTGTTTATGTGGCTTGAATGAAAAGAAGACGCAGGAGAATTTTGAAAGTGTGCATACATGTTTGACAAAGCTAATGGGACAGAGACGTGAGTGAGACTGTGGATTCATGACACTGACGAAGTCCTCTTGATGCTGCCTGTCAAGAAAGACTGGTACAGGAGCACGGCATTGCACGCACAGCATAACTGTGAAGGGTCACTCACTTCTGCCTTTTCTCTTTAAATGTTTGGTGTAGATATTTATTTCTTTACCTCTTAAATAAAACTGAGTTTTATGATGCAAAAAACAGATGATTTATATACTGGATTGTCAGTCTTCTGTGTAATCATATTTCTTTTATACTCAAATCAAACTGTTGAAATAGTTTTAAGTCATCACAGATTTTGCCTCTCTGCATTCCACCTTAACCTAAAAAACAAAGCCTGTTTTGGTTAATATGCTTAAGCAGAGTCAGTCTGCAAAGCAACTTTCCCACTGTAAGCTGTGAAATCATTCAACCCTTGAATCATCTCCACCATGTTGCTTTAGCTGGACCTGTCGTCATATTGTAGCAATTCTGATTGATATTCCCGAGGAAAAGCTGCCAGACAGCTCGGCTGCATTCTACAGAAGCTTACTACTATAATGTGCATAATTTACCGTGCTCATTGTAAGCCATCCACTGCACTTCAGAATGATTTGCCATGAAAATGTGGCACAGGCATTCAGTGTTGGACGTTCTGCATCCTGCAGATTCTCATGTTACTTTCTGCTAATTTTCCAGAGCGGTTCTCTCAGGGAGTGACAGACACAGCTGGAATGTGAAAGATGCATTATGTAAAGGGAGTAAAGTGAACCCCAAAAATTACTGGCATATCATAATGAATTAATAATATCACGGTAGTGCTGTGCAGTCAAGATGACCAAACAGTGCAAAAAATCAATGTGACCAGTTGTTGTAACACTGACCTAGAGCAAGCAGAAGCAAGGTCAAAGTTAAAAACTTTAAAAATGCACTTAAAATGTTATTTGCTGTGTCAGTACATCACAAGGAACAGTGGAAATAAATATAGGTTATTAGGGCCTTACAGTAGGATCCCTACAGAGAGTAGAAGGAGCCAAGGGGACAAAAGTACAAGTATTTGTAGTATATTAGCTGTCAACTCATGTCACATTATTGGCAATGTTACAAAGCAAGCATGCCAATGCTAAGTTGTTCTGTCTGGGAGCCAATAATAGCTTCAGTGAATTAGCTGCAATCAATATTACAGGGTCGAAATGCCAAAAAACTCCTGGTATGATATTAAAGTGAGACAATAGAAAGAATCCCATCCAACAATTCGAGCCAGCGCTCACAGAAAACATCTTTTCTGCCCAAGTAATGCTTTATTGAAACCAGAGGGAGCTCCTTACTGTGGTCAGTCACAGGTGCTGGGAAATGGCAGCGTGGTGTTGGGCTATGACACCTGTCAAAAGGCTCAGGCAGCATGGCAGCGTGAGCCATTGAGTCAGGAAGGAAATGTGTTTTTCTTTTCTTTTTTTTCCTATATTTTCAGATGAAGAATGGGCGAGAATGCAGCGCAGTGGTGATGGCTGCAGGGGCAGCCTTAGTCAGTCGTACGTCTCCAACCAGTCACACTTAGCGGACCATGGCTCTTTCAACCAATCCCAGAATCCCAGAGGAACCGGTTGACAAGACCTCCACCTGGCTTTGCCGATATCAGGAGTAAGCAACAGGTGCTGAGGTTTTCTTTGAGAGCGTGGTTGTTATGGATCGCACCAGGTCTGGTGTGTTTCTCAGTCTTCTTAAAGAAGAATAAATGTTTTGCAGTAGCGTCAAGTGGGTACTATAACAAGTAGTACAACAACTATATCTCTGACAAAGTGTTCTGACAAAGAACACCCGTGCTATGTGACTGTTCAATACAACAATAACTGCATGCACTTTGATGTTAGAGCAGTTCCCATGTTATAATTTCTGCATAAGCATCTTCTTTATGTACGTATCACCATAGTTAGAGATGAAAAGCCACATTCCTTTGAAACTTTCCTCTGCCTCTTTTAACAATTAAATCCCTGATTTGGACTGAGTAAATATTGCTTTTATATATATATATATATATAGGCATGGAGGCATGGCTACTTTGGTTAACAGGTATGGTGGCAGAGGTAGCTGTAGCCAGTAGCTATTTAGTAGGCTTCGCTAAACTGGACCTCTTGATCATGTTAGTGGTGGTGGTGTTTTTGGGAGCGTTTAATGGACTTCCAAACATTGGCCCTTTGTGTCACAGGCTCTCCAAGAAGTTTGAGTCTTAATTCCACTTCAGCCCAACTGGCTGAAACAGGTGGCTGCCCCTTCCTGACCTGCTTTTTCTAGATGCTTCTTACAGTTAAACAGTAGTTTTTCCTTCCCATCATCACCTACTGTTTGTTCACAGGGACACCATATAATTGTTTGGGCTTTTCTGTCTAATATTGTAGACCCTGTAGACGTTAGAAGGAGAGGATTGTGGTAAGCCATCTAAAGCCATAAAGGAAGTTTAGCGCATGCCCCATGGGTAAAACCACCACGGTCCCAGTCCATCTACTTTTGTATGCATGGAATGGGAATCCCCCCCACCCTTTTTTTCTCTTTTCCATTGTTTTCAGATGAATGAAAATGATGACTACAACAAATGTACCTCACATGCCGGTCACGGTTGTATGGAAGTCTCATACAGCTTGAAAAAAAAAAAAAAATTCAGCAGCCCCTTTATGGAGCAAGCAGTCATGCAGCTAACAACATATGCTGAGCAGTTACTGTGGGTAGGTGCCTCGGTGGCTGCAAATTCTGGCTTGCTGGTGTGTGTGAGTGTGTGTGTGTGTGTGTGTGGTGTAAGTGTGTGTCCATGTAGAGCTATGCTGTGGCTGTGGCCCACACACGCAGCTGAGTTTGTAAATGCCTGAGCTACGATCAAAAGCCTGGCGATCCACAGCCATACTTGATTAGTGAAAGGCAGGTCACATTTGCTGCTCCACCAAAGACTGCTGGACAGATGGACTTTTTTTTCTGTTTTAATGCTGTAACGTTTTGGGGGTTTCAGCATATTTTACTTGGTCTTCTCTGTCCGGTCACATAAACATCAGCATTGTTTAATGTATTTGATTATTAATCTTAATTTTCTTTACAAAGTGTCTCTTCAGTGCAGCAGTTTCTTTTCCCTTTTTTGGTGACTTATTCTCCACCCTTGCAGTCAGAGCAACTGGACACACTTTTTAATTACTAGTTCTTGGTTTTGTTTCTTAATGCTTCATTTGAAAACCAATTAGCTACTCTCTTGGATTCAATTACCAAAGTGAAAGCCTAGTGCTATCTTGCCCATGCAATAATAACATTATAATTGTATTCACACACAGCCCCACCTCCAGCCTAACTTTGGAAAAACTGCTCTTACAAATGGTGCCTGATGCCCTTCCGTGGCCTCGGCTTTGCAGTTTATGAATTCATTCAAAGTGGGTCTAGTCGTGGCCTTTACTGATAAACAAAACACAAAACTGTTGCACGTCTTTCGAAAGCATTTAAGTTGGGGTCATTTCATATGAATATCTGCTTGAGGACACAGTGAATGTCTTAAAAATGTGTTTCATATTTCCGCTGTCGTTGGCACAGTTTGACACGGGCGTCTGGGTGTGTGCCTTTGAGGGCAGCATGTGTAAAAATTAGCGTACACATGTGACAGAAAAGGGTCTGAGTTTGTGGTTACGTGATTATGTGTGAGTGTGAGGGGCAGCAGGAGGGGTCGGGGTGGCTGCCTTGCTTTGCTGGTGTGTCAGCAGTCAGTCAGAATCTGGAAAGTATCACTACTCACCGCTAGCATTGACGACGTGTGCATACAACACTGACTGTGCCCTGAAATGGTCTCAGACAGCAGAGAATATGCTCATAATGAGGCTGAAACTACAGAAAAATGATATTTTCAGACATTATAATGGTGTGTGCCTTGATGACTTCACCACACTAATGCTATCATATTCTCAACTTCCTCAACATTTACTAGAAAATTGTTTTTCTAGGAAGGGTAGTTGCTTATTATTAAAAGAAGTATTGACTCAAACTTTCATTTATTACTGTGATACCATTAAATGCATATTTAAAACATATTTGAGTAAGTCGTGTTTCTATGAGCTCGGGCCAAAAGCAATCCAGAGAGTTTGTGTAAAAATGTGTGTGCCTGTGCATAAATGCTAAAACCTGAGTCTATGAGAGTATCCCACTTGCATTCCTTCTGTAGGCGATGAAAATGAACAGAAGTGAATTTGCTCACTTGCAAGGCCGCAGACCACCAGCTAAGCTCTGTAGAGTGCAGTGTTATTCACACCATTGTTAACTCCCCCTGTTGTGGGTGTTCTGATTAGCTTTAATTGGCCTTCCCTTAGAAACGTTCACACTCTCATTTCACAGCAGCCACTTGCATACATTTCAGGAGGTTAAGTGTAGTAGGTGCCTCGCAGATTGCTGGTCACAAAACAGTATCCACTTCCTGTATGGGTTGAGGTTGTCTTAACCTGCGTAAATCACATCCTTTGATTTCACTCTTTCTTCTGTCACCTGTTAGCCAAATACTTTTAAAGATAATTGCTCCTGACATAACCATGCTGTAACCATACTGACCTGTGATTTGTTGAGTTAAATGTAACTTGTAACTGAGAAGATAAGGTTAAACTAGTGGGACTGTGAATGGGGAAATATTCCAAGCATACATTTTATTAGCCTAGATCTGTTTTTAGTATAATCAGCATGTTGCATGTAATATGTAGTTGTTAAATAAGTTGCATAGTCTTAAAAATGTAGCAGTAGCAGTTTTCTGTACAGTACAAAAGTCTTGAGTTATCCCTCATTTCTTTAAATCTGGTTCAGGTAAGCCAGACCTTGTTGTAAACTTGAGAAATAGTTTTTCAGACTTTCTGAAGATCTTTAAAAAAAATATTTAGTTTTTTTTAGTCACTTATGCTGATGAATGAATCAATGAAGCAAAGGCATGACCCAGTGTTGCATCTACACATGCATCAGACCATTTCTTTAGCTAAATGAAAAATGATAAAGATGAAAAATAAAATGTGCTTTTGAACCAACAAGGTGATTCCCATAGTGCTATTGACTAAAAACCTGGTATATGTTGTCACAGTGCACAATATATACCTCCACAGGTGGATGCCAAAGCTGTCTCAGTGTCTGAAAGTCATGTTTTTAAGAAATTGTAAGAAATCCCAGCAAAGACCTGACAGAGTACCTGAGAGATGCATTTGACCCTTTTGTTGATCCTAGTATTGTTGACTGAAGCCTCTTGAGAAATGCTCTCAGTGGAAAGGTAGCTTTCAATAAGCCATTCTTAAGGAAGGGTGAAAAGAGGCTGAGGTATACCAAATTATAAAAGAACTGGACTGAAAATCAGTGGCAACACGTAAAACACAATGAATTATGGCCCAAATGTTTGGTCTGATGTGTTTGTGTGGTCAGGAAAGGCTGTAGACAGAGGCTGTCATCTGTAAAACACAATACAGGTTCAGTCATGGTTTGAAGCTGCATTTCAGCCACTGGTTTTGGGGATCTTGCCAAATTGATCGAATTCTTAAAAAAAGTCAGATTATGGTCCAGCAATCAATCCCATCTGAAAGTTGTCTGACTGGCAGTGGTTTAGTTTTTCAGCATGACAACGATCCCAAATGCACTGCAAATGTAATAAAGACACAGTGAAACATGGATTGGCCTCCCCAGAGCCTGGACCTCAACATTATTGAAACGCTAACCATATTATTGATTGTAATAAAAAATAAAAATAAAACAGACAGCCAACATCCAAAGAGGAGCTTTGAATCTCCTCCAAGAAGCCTGGAGAACAATTCCTGAAAACTATTTAAAGACATAATAACAAAGGAAGAATAAACATATTCATACCAAATGTTGACTTCTAAGCAACTCTGCCTTTTCCGTATATACTGCACTTCCACGCATGTTTGGATGCTTCATTTTAATCACTGCACCTATTTCCACATTTCCAAGCAAAATATAAAGAAATGAGGGCTTTTCTGAGACTTTTGCACAGTATTTCATATCTACATGATCTGTACAGTATCAGGGAGAGTTTGCGCAGACATCATCTGTTTATCACTCTGCAAATCACAATGAGTTTATTTGGAATTTGATATGCCAACTTTAAACTCGGGAAATTAGCTGCTGCATCCAGTATTTAGAAATCCTGATTACATTTTAGATTCAAAATAAATGAGAATTGCAAATGTAGTCAATAGTGAATAATACATGTATTTTCTCTTTAGACTACTATGATGTTTAAATACAAAGCAGTGGTGGTATTACTACTGCTAACAATAAATGAAACTGCTTTCTTACCCGTGGCCTAGAAATAATAGTCCAAGTTTGTTCACAGCACAAACTTTACAGCCTGGGTGATGATTAATTTAAGTAAACAGTTTGGAGTAGGTCAGTGGTTCCACTTTGCTGCGCTACAAGTGTTCATCTCAGAGATGTGCTGAAATATATGCTGTATGTATTCCTAGGGGAGGTGTGAATATCAACAACAAAAGTCATCAGTGTTGAGGAATATAAACCCAAGCATCCATCTTTATTAATGTCACTGGTTTATGTTAGAGGATCTCAATCCTACTTGGATACTAAAGTGGTCCTGAAAAGAAACAGCTTCCTGAAAGGAGTGAAAAAAACATGGAAATCAATCATTGAAACTTCCAGATCTCTTGTTGACATACAGCACCGGGACCAAAATCAAGAGAATCTTTAGGAAATGCATATGTATACACTTCCTGGTTGTGAAAAAAATTATTTTTCCCTTACTGGAGTATTCCTTAACAAGGTTTAAACTATTAACAGGATTTTTTTTTTTAAATGCATACATCTCTGGAAGACTTCACTGATCATCATTTCCTGATTATACGTACAGATAGAGAGAAGTATGGTGTGCAGCAAAGGCATGCTTCCAATTAGGTTTCCAGGGCAACCCTATAGACATAACCTATCAACAGTGTTTCTTTTCATAAGTAAAGGCAGCATATTCACACCATTATATTTATGACTATAGGCTACCACTGGATGCACACGTATGCCACACTGAGATAAGCAGAAAAATTCCTTAATTCCCACAATCACACATTTGCAGGCCCTTCATGAATATCTGATCCACTGATGAAGTGAGTGGAAGAGATCCTGAAACCCTTTTGTCATTAAATCTGCTCGTTTGTTTGTGTAAGACACTGGGGCTCAGGAGGAGTACCGAGGAGAACCGGGGTGGTCCGCAGGGAATGTTTACTGAGCGCCTCATCTCCTGAATGCACTTTCTGCAGCAATGGCAAGACTGGAAGTTGTAGAAAAGTCTGTATAAATCAATAGCAGAATGTGGAAGTTTGCTTTGTGAGGCTAGTGTTGAGACAGTGGTGTGCATGTGTGGATGGGGGTTGGGGTGGTAGCAGCGCAGCAGGGCTTATCGAGGGTCCGTGAGGCATCGTCTCCTGGGCTTACTGTGGGGGACATTTAGAAGCAGCTGCTTTTTTGCTGCGATAATGGAGACGTTGTCCTGTGTCACTCGTAACTTTGTATTGTCAGCCCACCACACCATTTCCCTCCCCAGTGCTCCCGAACCACTTTTGCTTTCCCTGCAAATGCACAAGAGGGTTGGCGCAGGGTTGGGTCTGGAGGGGTGGTGTGCAGGGTCACTTTAGTCCTCTAACCTTCAATGAAACTTTTATCTACCTCTCTCGCTCTCTCTCTCTCTCTCTCTCTCGGCAGAATCTCATCTCACACAACTCACACAGGCTCCCTCAAAAATGTCAAAGCAGGTCTTAATTTAAAAGCCTCCCTCTGTCCACCCCAAACTGTTCAGCAGTGCTTACCACTCACTTATCTTTTCACCACTAGATGTTCACAATTAAAAAGCCTTCTGAAAAAATTTATGGGCTCTGTTTTTGAACAGATTTGGTGTTAATTTCCCAAAAGCTATTGTCCCTAAGCACCAAATTTAAACAAACCCAATGCTTGACATAAGAAAAAAAAAGGAGGCACTCAGCATGACAGATTAATGCTCTTGTTTCCTTAGATGCTAAAGTGATGTCAGCGCTCCTTTGACTCAGTGTTTCTCACAGCTTTTGACTCTAGTGGCTATAAAGGAATGTCCCTCTCTCTCTGTTCATGGTCAGTCAGAAACAAATCATGTGCTCGCCCTGCAGTGTTTGCTGAAAAACCCCTGCGAGACCTTGAGGCTTGGAAACGTTTATGAACACTCAGAACTACAGGAAACATCCAGAGGAAAACGTCCCCTTTTACTCCAGCCCTCTGCCCCTCCTCTCCTCACGTCTTTACCGGCAGTGGATTTGGGACCAGAGAGCTTGAGAAAGGCCAAAGGTGAGTGAGGGAAAAGCATAGATGACTCTCAGATGGATTAGGTCTAAGTGATCCAGACTCTCCCACACAATCACAACACCTAAGAGGTTATTTTCAGCAGACATCAGTCTGTTTGACCGGTCACAGAGATGGTACATTTTACCGAAAAGAAAGAAGGGCTTCTTTTACAACCAGCTCTCTATAATAAGAGTTTTATCTTGCCTCTTACATGTATCTATTATTGTATTTTAGAGAGCCGGCTATAAATAGCATTATTATTACTGCTATTCAAAGAAGCAGGTTTATTGCCACAAGTCATACTAAGAATGTTTTACTGCACACGGCTGATTATTCAAACTGGCCTGAATAAGATTATCAGTGAATTAGCTGAGTGTAAATTCTTTGACAAATTATGAATCCCCGTGCAGAGGTGGGTAAGCGCTCATTAATCTTGCATACATGTGAAAATGGAGTTGGGTGGCTTAACACTCCTAAACTCAAATTAACTGCGATCCATCATCTGCAGTATATCTCACTCTTCCAGGAAAAGGGACATGATAAGAGAGAGAGTGCTTATCAAAAGCCAAACACTGTACTCATTTGTATCTTTCAAACATTTCCAAGAAAAGACTAAAGTTTTACTTCCAGAGTTGGATTTCGTTCAAGGTGGATAAAGCCTCCTTCATGACCTCCTGTAATAGATGATTTTGGTATCTACTATCTATTAGAAAGACAAATTATTACTGTAACAGGCTTGTGAATTTACTGTAGGAGGCTTTATGAGCTGTTCTTGTATAAAGGGCGCCAATGATTTTGCCACCCAAAACCCTTAGGGCATAATTTCCAGCCAAAGGTAGTAGCTTAACATAGAAAACACAAGTATCAGATTTAAGTCAAAATGTTTTATTGTATGCAATGTTTTCCATTATTTAGGTCTTGATTGTGCCAAATAAGATAACACGATAACACATTTGTTGTCTTTTACACAACAACAGTACAAGCCATATGTATTGGATCACTTATCTCTATGTCTATTGTTTCCCTACTGGGAAAAATGCCATGAAACTGTCCATACTGAATCTCTTTCCCTAATAAAATTAAATGTTTTATGGAAATACTGGCACTTCTACAGTTACGTGGGACTTTATGAGAGAAAAAGTTTCTAGCGCCAGAATTAGAGACTTATCAGGGAAGAAAAGCTAATTCAAACCATTCACTTCAGCTACTTTATACTTCTTTTTTTTTTTCTTTCTATGTCGACACTACAGTTCGACTAATGGAATAAATTCATATAGTGCTATTCTACTCTTATCATCTACTCAAAGCCTTTTACACAATGAGGAAAGCACATTTAAATATATCCAGAGAATAAATCACAAAACATGTTTGTACAGCATTACAATCTAAATAGTAATTTTATTTAGCATGTATCTTTATCATTGCCCACAGAAAGTAGCATACTCTTCACCAAGATCTTACTGCCACTGTAAACGTCTGTAAAAGCAACACAGATTGCATTCAGCCAAAACAGTTTGAACCAGTGTGTGTGTATTAGCTATTATACTGGTTCCCAACTAGAGGAAAGACTACGACTGACTGATGCCAGTGGCAATATGTTCATTACAACATAAGCAATCCACAGTTTTCGTTGTTCTTATATTGTTAAGCATGAATAAATGTCTCTGTGCATTAATGATGGTTTTTGTCTTTATCAGCTGCTAATAAGAAATATCATTCTTAGAGGAATCAAAAACTGGGACACTTTGAGCTGCAGAGCGAGCGTTGCCTCAGTCACAGTACTCCAGCTCCCCCTCTCTCCTGTCAAGCACTTTCCCGCACGCTCACATTTTTTATACTCATTCCTCACAGAGCTCCCTTCTTACAAGGCATTTTTCTCCCTCTCACCCTCACGTATTTCTTCTCCCGCTCCAAAATCTTTATCCCCTCTTGCCCTCCACCCACTTCTCTAATCAGACACACTCATACATCAGTATCTCTCTAAAACCAGTCTCCCTCTATCTCTTTATCATGCAGTCTTTCCTTTTCTCATAGTGCTCCATCCTGTGTTTTTCTCCTCCTCTCAAAATCCTCTCCTTGCTTCTTTTGAGAGCTCTCACATGTGGATTTGATTGTTGCAGCTAACACAGCAGAAACAGCTGAAGGCTGGAGGATGGGCTACGGGAGTATGTTAGATAAAAATCCATTACATCAACTCATTTTCTCAGCAACTCAGTAAACAAGCCCTACCATGCTACCATGGCTGTTTATATCTTACAACAATTTCATATATATTTTTTAATCTGGATGTGAAAGAGTCACTTAGATGGTCTTATGTAATTTGTTTATTTTGCCAAGAACATATCGTAAAGAAAAAAAAACACCTTTGTCGTTTCTTCAGTAATGAGATGCTTGTTTGAAAACATAACTGATTAGAGATGCATCGACTGGAATTGACCAGTTTTGAGATTCTCAGCCCCGACTGGTGACCGGACTCATATAAGTCCGCTTACTCGTCTGTTTATTGCAACTGCAACACATGCAGCAGCACAAACAAATAGTCACGCATACACTCACAACCTCATCCTAACATATCGTTAGCATGGGAGCTCCTCACTGTGAAAGTGAAAGTTTGTCCGAGTAAACCACGTTGGAAGCAAAACAAACCAACATAATCGCACACTTAAATCACCCTCACCCAGCTGAACATGGAAATTTTAAAGAAGCTAACAAAGGCAAAGTGACTCAAGCTAAAAGTATCCAGTGCTCAAAGCCAACCACAAGCCAGTAGCCAAAGAATGAGCCTCAGTACGAGCGAAGGATCAAAGCGATCAAAAAGGAAAATGAGTAAAAATGACGTGATTACCTGACATTTTTTTGTTAAATTAATCTGTTTCACCTGTTTTTGTTTTTTAGGGTAAAATATGTTGGATCACTGGTGTACAGTAGCTCATTTTCTAATATAAGTATAATTAATTAATTAATTTTGCTGTTTCCAGGAGCAGAGCATTTTATTTTCAGCTGTTTCAGTGAGAGAAGGTCCTCTAACTGCACTTTGGTGGAAAATGTAACGTTTCATAATTTCTCTTTTTAATCAAAGTTATAGTTGGCGTCAGTTATAGTTATAGAACGAAACTCAGGGTCAGCAAGAATCAGCAGGTCACACTTTGCAATCGGCGCAGCTGTACTTATTATGTATGGATGTTAAACAAAAGCCTTATTGATGAGTTACATTGTAACTCATTAACCCTCACAGTGGCAAGTAATTATTAACTACCGAGTCATGAAAGACTTCTTTTCTTAAAAATGGGTTCAAAAGAAAGTCCAATTTGAAGACTTCCAACAGAAATTTGTTTGATTTAAGAAATGATTGAGGATGTTCACACCTTGGCTCATGTGACTGTAACACCAAGTACCAGCACCTGGTACCCTCCATCAGCTTTGTGGACTGAAGAATCCTCCCACCTGAGCAGTGACATGTACTCATCAGACTGAAAAAAGTCCACTTACTTTCAACTCAAGTGCTGACACCAGATAATATTCACTGGGTCACATGGATGGGGAAGTAAAAAGAAAAAAATGTAAAAAAAAAAAAAGGGGGGGGGGGTCG